>JBBGZY010002407.1:0-40000 GCA_037952925.1 Lithobates clamitans
ATTTGTAGCAACGAAAGACATAATTGAAGATGATTGTTGGCCTGTTAGGGTTTATAACAGCTTCTCTACATTGTTACCAACATCGCTATCCTGAATGTATCAAATGTACAAGCCTTTCAATTATGTAGTATTAAGCGGTTTTTAAAGGGCCAGAGCACCCAAAAGTGATAATTTGGATTATAGGTGGGGGGTAAACCACTCAGTGGCTACCTATACATATCTCTTACTGGTTCTGTTCCTGCCCACTTTGGGGTTATAGGTTGCCTGCCCACCTTGGGGTGTCCCCACTCCTTTTTTTCCATCTTTGGGGACTGCTGGGCGATAGAGAATAGCAGGCATGACCCACCCACTATACAGTATGTGTAGCAGTCTGGGTATTGTATTTGGAAAAGCTAACCTGTGGCTTTCTTCAGTTTTATCCTACAACGGCTCCTCTTCGTGGCAGCACCACAATCACCATTTGTGGAAGAGATTTCCAGTCCCAGCAGGTGTACAATCAGCCAGACAGCGTGCTGGTCTCGGCACAGACGCACCAAGTGATGGTCGGCCAGAGGAGCTGTTTTGTCAATCCAGAGCAGAGTGACAATAAAAGGTAATAAAAGCAGCAACAGCCCGTCCACACAAGCAACAGTCCATTCATACTGGCTCCTATAAACAATCTAGGGCAGGGGTCCCCAAACTTTCTAAACAAAGGGCCAGTTTTACTGTCCTTCAGACTGTAGGGGTGCCGGGCTGTGGCCAGCTGGAGTAGAAAATGTCCCAATGTCAGTGGGAGTAAACAATGTCCCATCTTTGATGTCAGTGGGAGGAATAGTGCCCCATCATTGGTGTCATTGGGAGGAATAGTGTCCCATAATTGGTGTCATTGGGAGGAATAGTGCCCCATCATTATGTAAAGAGGGGGGAATTGTGGGACTTTATATGAGGCCAGGGCATCCGCCGTAGGTGGCCTCCATCCCTATTTGAATAAATGAAAAAAAGAGGAGAAGTTGGGACTTTATATGAAGCATGCGGCCGAATAGAACAACATGAGCAGAGAATGACTGGTGGGTGTACAGAAATAATGATAGTTAACCCAGTCACATAATGTTATGGCATGTACATAGTAATATAACATGAACCAGTATCCTGATTATACCATTTATTAGATATAGCAATCATATCGTAACAAAAATAGCATAGGTAACATGAGTGGTACATGACATTAACAACATGATAAAAGGAGAGGGCGGCCACCAGATATACATTTCTGTGTTCACGCATAATAATAAGTTCATAAAATAATTGGTAAAGGCCAATATGGAAAAGTAAATTCATAAACATATGGTAGAATATCACTCTTGGATGAAATTGGTATTAAGGGCATCTCTATAGCTCGACGCGTTTCATGGATACCTCCAATCTTCAGGAGCAGATGCAATAATCTATAAACATAACATATGATAAATTGGTAAAACTGGCCGATTGAACAAAGGGGAATTGCCACATACAGGGGCTAGAGAGGCAAGGAGAGCAGAAATATTGATGAATGGTAACGATGTTAAGAATCTATGGCACCCGTAGACAACTTACAATTGAGCTGTGATGGCATGCGACGGCGCAATGGGCCCGGACCCGCTGGGGAACAAGCATCCTCCCGGGAGCTGAGGCGGCACAACCCATGGACAAGAGTGAGGAAATGACGTGTGGGAGGGAGATAACTGAGGGGTGACAGCCCAATTACCTGGAAGGTAAAGAGTGTAAACAAAAAAGTAAAATAATATAGAAATAAAAATGAAAATAATATAAATAATAATAAAAAAAAAAAAAAAAAAAAAAATAAAAATAATAAAAATGGTAAAAGAAGAAGGGTAATGCTGATGTATGTTGGAAAAAAGGTGATAAAAGGTGGGGAAGATCACATGATAATCCATGATGGTATACCAGTAATAACTATAGTATAGGTGTTGTACCATAAGTAGGGTGATCTGAGTGATAAGATGTCAGATGGTGCTCCATAATAGTGCAGTAATAATAAAAAAATGCACTGGGTACTAATCCAACTACCAAAAAATGTATAGGTGTATATGGGAATGTGTGTAGAAGGGTGATTACCTGAATATAGCGTGAGTAACCGTGTGGCCTGACCGGTGGTGCTGTAGCGGTAGACACCGCTCAACAGGGATCCAACCATTCCACACGGGGTGGAGTGTATATGTAGTCCCAGGTGTCCAATGGGTGTCCGCCAACGTCACGCGGGACGGCTGACTGGGGGAGGAGGCATCCGTACCTGAGCGGAAACAGCCCGCCCGGCAAAGGCGCCAAAATTCCCCACCAAGAGCCGCCCAGATAGAAACAGCGGCACGCGGCGTCATGACGTCATCGTGACGTCACACGCGGGACCCTGAGTGCGTGGCGTCGATGCGCAGTGAGGATATCCACCCGATCGCCCGCGTCAACTAGGGCGGAGGGGGAAGGGGAGGGTCCCAAGTGCGCATCGCAGCTCCCGGGAAGGAAGACCCCCAAAGTGGTGCCCAACGGCCCAGTTCACCATCACACACAACCACAGACATCAAGAAGGAGTGTATCCATCTGGGAACATAACAGAGTAATTAAATAAAGTCTCTCTCCAAACCCCTCAACAATACAAACTATTGGCCAGAAACTTCAAGAGAGATATATAGTATTAATTGTAATAAATAAGCTAATAAAGTGCCCCATCATTGGTGTCATTGGGAGGAATAGTGCCCCATCATTGATGTCATTGGGTGGAATAGTGCCCCATCATTGATGTCATTGGGTGGAATAGTGCCCCATCATTGATGTCATTGGGTGGAATAGTGCCCCATCATTGATGTCATTGGGTGGAATTGTGCCCCATCATTGATGTCATTGGGAGGAATTGTGCCCCATCATTGATGTCATTGGGAGGAATTGTGCCCCATCATTGGTGTCAGTGGGAGGAATAGCGCCCCATCATTGGTGTCATTGGGAGGAATTGTGCTCCATCATTGGTGTCATTGGGAGGAATAGTGCCCCATCATTGGTGTCATTGGGAGGAATTGTGCTCCATCATTGGTGTCATTGGGAGGAATAGTGCCCCATCATTGGTGTCATTGGGAGGAATAGTGCCCCATCATTGGTGTCATTGGGAGGAATAGTGCCCCATCATTGGTGTCATTGGGAGGAATAGTGCCCCATCATTGGTGTCATTGGGAGGAATTGTGCCCCATCTAGACATGTGCAGTACAGAAAGTTTTGTTTCGGACAGATTCGTTCTGTTACGAATTTAGTTTAATTATTATGTTTTGGAATTTGTTTTGTTTCATTTATCAATTTTCTAATGAATTCCAAATTTTCGGAACGATTTGAATTCGTATCAGTTGAAAAATTGACAGATTTCGAATTCTATGTAAAGAATAGCTGGTGGTTAAGGAGTGGGCCGAGAAGGCCGGCCGCCGCATCCTTAACAACTAATGACTCATCAGCTTGTTAAAAACTTGTGTATTGTTTTTACTCACTTTTTTGGTGAATGGGTAGGGGTACTATGTACCCTATACTCATTCACATAGGAGGGGCCGGAATCTGGGGGCTTCCAGGTTCCTATAAGCCCCCCGCTTGCAGACCCCTACATCCATCGCCCAGGGTTGTGGGGAAGAGGTTCTTGTCCCCACTAATATGGGGACAAGGTGCTTAGGGGTGCCCTAAAAGCACCCCCCCCCCATATGTTGAAGGCATGTGGCCTGGTATGGTAACCTGGTAACATGGTGGCCTGGTGACCTGCCAGGCAATTTAAAGGGGTTGTAAACCTTCGTGTTTTTTCACCTTAATACATCCTATGCATTAAGGTGAAAAAACTTCTGGCAGTGACCTGTCCCCCAGCCCCCCCCCCCCGTTTTGATAGCAGCGCAGCCATTGGCTCCCGCTGCTGTCAATCAAATCCAATGACATGAGCGCTGAGGGGGGCGAGTCCTGCATTCGGATTCGGCCTCTATGGATACCGAATGATGGATGCCGGAGCGCGCCTGCAAGGTAACCCCCTCGGGGAAGCGCTCCTCCGAGGGGGTTATCAGATGTGGGGAGGAGCCACGAGAGCCACCGAGGGACCCCAGAAGAGCAGGTTCTGGGTCACTCTGTGCAAAACGAGCTGCAGAGTGGCGGTAAGTATATGTTTTGTTATTTAAAAAAATATTAATAAATTTACCTTTTACAATCACTTTAAGTATTTTTGGTTTTTAACCTTGTACAGAAATATTTGTTATACAATATATCTCACATTTTTGTATGTTTTGAATCTTTTTTTTTGCTGCCTAAAAGTCCATAGCGGAGACTGAATGGCCTGTGCCGGGATATAACATGTTTTCTTCCATCGGCAGGCTGGTATGCACATTGCAGAAAGACGGCCTTCCAAATTCTGCATCACCTGCAGATGTCGTCGTCACCATCAAAGAAAATCTAAAAGATGTCAATTATTACATAGATGGAAATGATACGGCCAGCGGATTCACCTTTGTGGTAAGAAATCACCGCCAACTGTCAGGGTTGCACAGTGCGGAGGGAGCCAGGTCACCTCTACCGAGGGGGGGGGGGGGGGGGATTAGGCCTGTATTCTTCAGACCTAATCTTTAGGCCTGAAGATTACAGAAAACTGCCAAAACAATATATATTTTTTGAAAGCAGACACCCTAGAGTAGGGGTCTCCAAACTTTTAAAATAAAGGGACAGTTTATTGTCCTTCAGATTTTAGGGGGGGCCAGGCTGTGACCAGTGGGAGTGGACGTTAAATAATAATAAAGTTTTTATTATTTTTATTATTATTGTTTATTACTATTATTATTAATTTGTTATGTTCCATTCATTTAGATAGGGCATTTGTTATTTCGGATAATTCGTAACTTTGGATAAATTCGTATTCGTTACGTTCACTAACAGCCAAATTTGAACGGAAATTCCCATACCTATAATTTAATAGTTATAGTTAAGTTATTAGTTATGTCAGGTTTTTGAATTTTCGAACTTACGAATTTTTGAATATTCAAATGTACAAATATTCGGAAAAATTTGACAAACTGGTTTTCGTTAATTTGGCTATTTCTGAATTAAGGAAATTGTCGAAATTCGTTAAACTAATTCGGAATGAAACAAATTGCACATGTCTAGTAAACATCACATTTGGTGTTGGGGAGAGGAATATTACACCATCGTTGGTGTCGGTGGGAGAAATGGTGCCCCATTGTTGATGTCAGTTGGCAGAATAGTGTCCCGTATCAGTGGGAGAAATAGTGCGTACCCCAAGGGCTGGGTAAAGGCAAGCAGAGGGCCGCTTCTGGCCCCCCGGGCCACAGTTTGGAGACCACTGCCCTAGAGAATAAAACGGTGATAGTTCCGAATTTTTTGTCACATGATTATTCCAAAGTTCTAGGAAATGCAGAATTTCAGTAAAAATTATACTAAAGTTAATGTTTGGGCACACAAACACAATAAATTACCCAATTTTTCCATAAAATATAAAAGACGAGGTTGCACCGAGTAAATAGATACCCAATGTGTCAAACCATAAATTTGCGTGCGCCTGTGAAATGGTGACAAATGGATGGAAGTCGGCAGTGCTGCTGGGGTGGGGTAACGTGTCCGGGTTTCAGATGGCCCAAAACCTGGACACGTTACCCCCCCCTGCAGCACTGTCGACTTCCATCATCTCCCACAAAGGTTTTGATTCAAAATCTGGACTGTCTGGGTGAATCCAGGAGAGTAGGCAACCCTACGCTAAGGCCAGCCCTGGAAGGAAGAGTCTACAATGATCTACCACACAGAATAAGGCACAAGTACATCTCTCAAATCTTGTGTTTCTGCAGGAGCCGATCTTGACCTCAGTCTCTCCATCCTTTGGACCTCTAGCTGGTGGATCGCTATTGACACTAAAGGGGAAGGACCTGATGGCGGGAGAGTCTCAGCGCGTGTATATTGGGGACACGCTTTGCAACATGGAAAATGAGTGAGTAGTGTGATATTGGGCTCATCCTGCTGATGGGTGGGATTCATGAGGATGGATGGTTGTGAGTGAGGACCTTTTCGAGGAGCATGGAGTGTTAGCCTTCAATGGTGTGAAATTGTTTTTAGAATCCAGCGTTACTCTTTCAGGTCTTGTCCCGCCGGTGACTTGTGCTGTCAGTCCCCTCCTGCCACCTCCGTTGGACCAGTCAAAATCACTCTTTGGTTGGACCAAGCTCAGCTCTCTTACGTAGAACCATTCATGTACAAACCTAACCCGGTGATCCATAGTATCCAGCCAAACTGCAGCCTAGTACGGTGAGTTCCCACAATCCCATTCCACTAGTATCCCTCTTCGTCATTTGTTTGTTTGTACCACTTGTGCCATCATTTCTTCTGAAGCCAACTTCCGATTGTGGCCAATTTGGTGGATTGGAAATTCATATGATGCTTTTTATTTTATAGCTATGCCTTACCTCTAAAGCAAGGGGGTCCAAACTTTCTAAACAAAGGGCCAGTTTACTGTCCTTCAGCCTTTTTGGGGGTGCAGACTGTGGCCATTGGGAGTAGAAAAGGTCCTGACGTCAGCAGGAAAAAACAATGCCCCATTGTTGGTGTCAGTGGGGGGAATTGTGCCCTATTTTTAATGTCATTGGCAGGAATTGTGCCCCATCATTGGTGTCATTTGGCCTCATTGTTGGTGTCATTGGGAGGAATTGTGACCAACTGTTGGTGTCTTTGGGAGGAATTGTGACCAATTGTTGGTGTCTTTGGGAGGAATTGTGACCAATTGTTGATGTCTTTGGGAGGAATTGTGACCAATTGTTGGTGTATTTGGAAGGAATTGTGACCAATTGTTGGTGTCTTTGAGAGGAATTGTGACCAATTGGTGTCTTTGGGAGGAATTGTGACCAATTGGTGTCTTTGGGAGGAATTGTGACCAATTGGTGTCGTTGGGAGGAATTGTGACCAATTATTGGTGTCTTTGGAAGGAATTGTGACCAGTTGTTGGTGTCTTTGGGAGGAATTGTGCCCCAGCATTGGTGTCATTGGGCCCCATTTAACATAGGGAAGAGTAATGCCCTTTCGTTGGTGTCAGTGGGGGGGGGGGGGGGGGGAATTTTGCCCCATCATTAGCGTCAATGGAAGGAATTCTGCTCCATTGTTGGGATCACCGAAAGCGAAAGGAGAATCCCAAATTTTGAGTGGTCACCAGAACAGTGGTCACCAGGACAGAGGGGAAATCTTCCAATGGGGACACTAGTTCTGGGTTTCCCCTCACTTCCTGTTTTGGCTTTGCGACCGGAAGTAAAGGGACTTCTACCCAATAGGACACAGCAAAAAAACTGACAAGGGTTACAACCCTCTCTTGGGTCTCGTTTACATTTGTGATGGGCTCAACTGTGCGTTTTTACCGCTCCCCCTTAAGGAGGAGGAGATGTACGTATGCCACGGCCGCAATGCTTTACATTGTGACATGGCAAAATTACTCCCACTATCACAACAGAATTGGGGCACCTTGCAACTGGTGCAGGATTCAAGAGGAAATAAGGAGGCGATAGAATGCCTTCTGACTGTCAAATGCCCTCTGAAGAGTGATCTGAACAAAGATTGCTCTTCAGAGGGCAACAAGTGTGTATATGAGCCTCGCTATATCCAAAATGGGGGGGGGGGGAGTTTTCTCGTCATTTCTACTTTATCAAATGATTGTATCCTGTATATTATTTATTCTAGTGTCTGGTCTCTACATAAAAGTGGGAGGTGAGGGGGTTTAATATACTGCAATATGTCACATGATCACGTGATCGCATGACGTCGTATCCTTGCTGTGTCATGTTGTCATTGCATAAAGCTGAACTCGTTGTGATCTGATTTTATGTTTCCACTTCCCCCTGAGTGATACAATGTTACCCAACTCAGCTCTATGCTGTCCATGTATGGGCGGAATCAGGAAGTCTCCATATTACAGAAGTGGGCGGATGATCTCCCCTGTCTGTTGTGTCTCTTCTCTATGTACAGTGCATCTGGAAAGTATTCCCAGTGCTTCACTTTTTCCACAATTTGTTATGTTACAGCCTTATTCCAAAATTGATTAAATTCATTATTTTTTTCCAAATTCTACAAACAATACCCCATAATGACAACGTGAAAGAAGTTTGTTTTAAATCTTTGCAAATATATTAAAAATAAAAAAACAAAAAGAAATCCCATGTACATAAGTATCACAGGCTCCTCCCATGTACATAAGTATCACAGGCTCCTCCCATGTACATAAGTATCACAGGCTCCTCCCATGTACATAAGTATCACAGGCTCCTCCCATGTACATAAGTATCACAGGCTCCTCCCATGTACATAAGTATCACAGGCTCCTCCCATGTACATAAGTATCACAACCTTTGCCACAACACTCAGAATTGAGCTCAGGTGCCTCCTTTTTCCACTAATCATCCTTGAGATGTTTCTACAACTTGATTGGAGTCCACCTGTGGTAAATTCAGTTGACTGAACATGATTTGGAAATCACATAAGGTTAACAGTGCATGTCAGAGCACAAACCAAGCCATGAAGTCCAAGGAATTGTCTGTAGACCTCAGAGACAGGATTGTATGGGGGCACAGATCGGGGGAAGGGTACAGAAACATTTCTGCAGCATTGAAGGTCCCAATGAGCACAGTGTCCTCCATCATCTGTAAATGGAAGAAGTTTGGGACCACCAGGACTCTTTCCAGAGCGGACGTTCCGGACAAACTGAGCAATCGAAGGGCCTTAGTCAGGGAGGTGACCTGACGGTCACTCTGACAGAGCTCCAGCGTTTCTCTGTGGAGAGAGGAGAACCTTCCAGAAGAACAACCATCTCTGCAGAACTCCACCAATCAGGCCTGTATTATAGAGTGGCCAGATGGAAGCCACTCCTCCAGTAAAAGGCACATGACAGCCCACCTGGGGTTTGCCAAAAGGCACCTGAAGGACTCTCAGACCATGAGAAACCAAATTCTCTGGTCTTATGAAACAAACATTAAAATCTTTGTCCTGAATGGCAAGTGTCATGTCTGGAGGAAACCAGGCACCGCTCATCACCTGGCCAATACCATCCCTACAGTGAAGCATGGTGGTGGCAGCATCATGCTGTGGGGATGTTTTTCAATGGCAGGAACTGGGAGACTAGTGAGGATCGAGGGAAAGATGAATGCAGCCATGTACAGAGACATGCCTGATGACAACCTTCTCCAGAGCGCTCTGGACCTCAGACTAGGGGCGAAGGTTCATCTTCCTACAGGCCAACGACCCTAAGCACACAGCCAAGATAACAAAGGAGTGGCTACGGGACAACTCTGAATGTTCTTAAATGGTCCAGCCAGAGCCCAGACTTGAACCCGATTGAACATCTCTGGAGAGATCTGAAAATTGCTGTGCACCGACCCTCCCCATCCAACCTGATGGGGCTTGAGAGGTCCTGCAAAGAAGAATGGGAGAAACTGCCCAAAAATAGGTGTGCCAAGCTTGTAGCATCATACTCAAAAAGACTTGAGGCCATAATTGGTGCCAAAGGAGCTTCACCAAAGTATTGAGCAAAGGCTGTGATACTTATGTACATAGGAGGAGCCTGTGATACTTATGTACATGGGAGGAGTCTGTGATACTTATGTACATGGGAGGAGCCTGTTGATACTTATGTACATGGGAGGAGTCTGTGATACTTATGTACATGGGAGGAGCCTGTGATACTTATGTACATGGGAGGCATCTGTGATACTTATGTACATGGGAGGAGTCTGTGATACTTATGTACATGGGAGGAGTCTGTGATACTTATGTACATGGGAGGAGCCTGTGATACTTATGTACATGGGAGGAGTCTGTGATACTTATGTACATGGGAGGCATCTGTGATACTTATGTACATGGGAGGAGTCTGTGATACTTATGTACATGGGAGGAGTCTGTGATACTTATGTACATGGGAGGAGTCTGTGATACTTATGTACATGGGAGGAGTCTGTGATACTTATGTACATGGGAGGAGTCTGTGATACTTATGTACATGGGAGGGAGGAGCCTGTGATACTTGTGTACATGGGAGGAGCCTGTAAATACTTATGTACATGGGAGGAGCCTGTGATACTTATGTACATGGGAGGAGCCTGTGATACTTATGTACATGGGAGGAGCCTGTGAATACTTATGTACATGGGAGGAGTCTGTGATACTTATGTACATGGGAGGAGCCTGTGATACTTATGTACATGGGAGGAGCCTGTGATACTTATGTACATGGGAGGAGCCTGTGATACTTATGTACATGGGAGGAGCCTGTGATACTTATGTACATGGGATTTTTAATAAATTCGCAAAGATTTCAAACTTCTTTCACGTTGTCATTATGGGGGATTGTTTGTTGAATTTTGAGGAAAATACTGAATTTAATCCATTTTGGAATAATGCTGTAACATAACAAAATGTGGAAAAAGTGAAGCACTGGGAATACTTTACACATGCACTATATCTACCTATGTATCGGAAGGATACGTCTTCTTCTATATACTGGCAGCAGGAAGAAAGTCTATGTATTAAGGGTTTTCTCTAGATTCCCGGTTACCATGGAAACTGGCAGAATTCACAAGCGGTTTGAAACTTTAGAACTAAAAATGAAGGAAGGTTTTTCTCCCAGACCAGCTCAGCTGATTTGCAGGAAAAATCTGACAGTTTTATACATGAGCTGCTTATTAACCGTCACACGATCTCCGTTCCAGGGGGACGTCCATCACCATTCATGGGGCCAACCTGGATTCCATCTCCACTGTCACCATCTCATACCGAGGCATGAAGAAGGTCAGTGCACGACGCCAACCTATACATTGTGTTCTAATCAAGTTTGAAATCTGATGGATTGTTCCTTAAAGTAAAACTTCTCCCGAGCACAAATCGTTTAATAAATATTTTGTCACCAACTTTATTACCAACATGCCACATACATAGAAAGCCAATAAAACGATTAAAGCTGAACTCCGTGGCACAAAATAAAAACTTTCACTTAGATAAAATCCACCTTGTGTGCGCCACTCCCTATACAAACCCAGATATTACATTATAAAAGTAGCAGTGACATCCTCGCTTGGCTGTACATAGCCTATGCAGAAGGCAGACCTGTGGGAGGGGCCAGCAGGATCCACCCGCTACATGCATGGATGCTCAAACTGTGGCCCTCCAGCTGTTGCAGAACTAAAAGTCCCATCATGCCTTTGCCTTTGGGGAGTCATGCTTTTAACTATCAGCCTTACAATGCCTGATGGGACTTGTAGTTCTGCAACAGCAGGAGGGCCACAGGCTGAGCACCAATGGAGGCTGCCTGCAGAAAACTACAGGAGAGGGCGGAGACGAGACCAGCCACCTTACACAAGGAGAGAGTGCAGAGCTGTGGGAGGGGCCCAGCAGGCTCCACCCACTACAGTCTGCCTGCAGGCAAATACAGGAGGGGGCAGAGATGAGACCAGCCCCCTTGCACAAGGAAAGAGCAGAGCTATGGGAGGGGCCCAGCAGGCTCCACCCACTACAAGCAGAGACTATGGGAGGGGGCAGAGACAAGACCAGTTACCCTGCACAAGGAGAGCGTGCAGAGCTGTGGGAGTGGCCAAGCAGGCTCCACCCACTGCAAGCTGTCTGAAGGCAACTACAGGAGGGGGAGGAGAAGAGACTAGTCACCCTGCACAAGGGGAGAGCTGAATGGTGGGAGGGGGCTCAGTAGGCTTCACCCACTACAGGCTGCAGGCAGGGACTACAGGAGGGGGAGGAGACAAGACCAGTCACCCTGCACAAGGAGAGGGCAGAGCTGTGGGAGGGGCCCAGCAGGCTCCACCCGCTACAGGCTGCCTGCAGAAAACTACAGAGGGGGGCGGAGACAAGACCAGTCTCCCTGAACAAGGGGAGAGAGCAGCAGTGAGCGGTCTTTATTACAGGAGGTCTTGCACTGGATTACTGCACAGATCTGTAAGAAATACACAAAGCTCACTGAGATTTAGGAAGAAGACACATGGTGTATGGACGTAGACAATGTTTGCTTATCCCGGAGTTCAGCTTTAGTTCCTATAATATCTGTGTAAAACTATTTTATTTGCACAGTCCCACCAATCATAGTCCCCTCCTCGCAGCAGAGCCCTACCTTTTGGCTCCAGCAGTCCGGCAGAGGGCGGGATGAGGAGGCGGTGGTCTTGCATGCCGCTTGCCCTGGATCAGAGTCATGCTTTGCCACTGTGCCGGCAGGCCGGCTGCTAATACCGTAGCAAAGAATGACGCTATGGGGTTGATTTAACAAAACTGGAGAGTGCAAAACCTGGTGCAGCTCTGCATGGTAGCCAATCAGCTTGTTCAATTAAGCTTTGACAAAAAAAAAAAAACAACCTGGAAGCTGATTGGTTTCTATGCAGAGCTGCACCAGATTTTGCACTCCCCAGTTTTAGTAAATCAACCCCAATGTGTCCTTCCCTAGGGTGTCATTGGTTGTGTTGGTGATCAGTCCGCCCTTACCATGACGTTGATCCAGGACAAACTGTGTCCTGTGCTTTGCGGCTCCCCAGGGGGAACCCAAATGGTACTCCCAGGGTTTGAGAAACCTTGACTTGGCTCACAGGCTACTGGCTGGGGACTTGGTGTGAGAGGGATCATTTTATTTTATCATATATTCCATTTCTGAGGAACTGTATATAGACTTGATGTATGTAAACCAATATATTCTGTCTGCAGACGTGTCACGGGTCCTTTTCTCCAAACCGCATCCTCTGCGGCACCCCAGCTCTGGAATACCAAAAGGGAGGTTACGGGACCCTTGGTGTACAACTGGACGGGTACTACTACAACCATTCACATAAGTTTGAATACTTCAAAGACTACGTAATCTACCGTTTTGAGAGTGAGGGCTTTCGCTTTCAGCTGAAGAAAGGCGATACGGAGATAAGTACCCATGTAAGAACATGAGAGGCTAAGAAAAAAATAACCAAGAAAAAGCCCTGGTGGATTTAGTTGATCATTCTTGCTCTTTAATCACTTGCCGACCGCCTAACTGTAAATATACGTCATGGTTTTGACGATTAAAAACTGGGATTATGGCTGCAGCTAGATGCCATAACCCTGGTATATATATATATTTTTTTTCCCTTTTAGGCGGCCGGCTTCCTGATAAGTTATCCCAGCAGCGGATTCGCCGCAAGATCCCTTTTATAAGTGGCAGGAGAGGTGCCCCCCCCCACCCCCCCTCCCGCTGCTTCCCGGGCTAATGTTACCGATCGCTGAGCCCGGGAACCATCTGGCGTCAGCTGGCTAGATGTCCACCACTCATCTTTATGCCCATGGAGGACCAGAGAGAGGTTTTTTTTTTTTTTTATCTTTTGCTTTTAAGGGTAGAGAAGAGATTCGGGGTCTTTTAGACCCCAGATCTCTCCATGAAGAGAACCTGTCATGCCGTATTCTTATGGCAAGGGATGTTGACATTCCTTGCAATAGCAATAAAAGCAATCAAAACAATTTTTTTTTTAAAGGGACAGTGTAAAAATTAAAAAGAAAATTCAAAAAAATAAATTTTTTCAAGCACCCGCGTACTTGCAAGCAGGAGTGAACGCGTACGTACGGCACGCCCACGTATGTAAACAGTGACTGCACCGCACATGTGAGGTATCACCATTAACGTCTGAGCGTGAGCAATAATTCTAGCACAAGACCTCCTCTGTAACTCTAAATAGGTAACCTGTAGACATTTTTAAAGAGTCGCCTATGGAGATTAAGTAGCATGGTTTGGCGCCATTCCATGAGCGCGCGCAATTTTAAAGCATTGCACGTGCTCTATTTACTCAGTGTAACATAATCTTTCATATTATACGAAAAAATTGGGGTATATAGTATGTTTTTTGATCTTCTTTTTTTTTTTTTTTAATTCATTAAAGTAAACTTTTTCTAAAAAAAATTGCTTTTGAAAACGTGCTGCGCAACAACCGTACGACATGAAAAATTTCAATATCCGACATTTTATTCTCTAGGGTCTCTGCTAAAAAATAAATAAATACATTTTAAAAAAAAAAGAAAAAGAGGGGAAAAAAATAAATAAATAAATATATATATATATATATATATATATATATATATATATATATATATATATATATATATATATATATATATATATATATTAATTGAACAAAGAATTAAAAATAGATAATATATAATGTTTGGGGGTTTTTGCTTCAAAATGTGGCATTGGGCACGCTTTTTTAAAGCCCTCTGAATGCCAATCAAAGCTCCTGTCACAAGATGTGTGTCTACACATGGAGAGCCAGCCTGGATGGGATGGGGGAGGGGGGGTTCATGTGTTCTGGGTTCCCCTGGGGCTGACACCTTGGGGGCTCGGGTGTTTTCTAATAAAGTGGTGTGTTCCAAAAAAAAAAAAAAAAAAAGCTCCTGTCACAAAATAAAATGGTCACCTTACTGTCCTGTTTACACGTTGTGTTTACTTTGATTCATCTACAAAAAAATAATTATACTCCATGTCGCTTTCTTGGTGCTTCAAAGCATCTCCAAAGCCTCCATAGAAGTCTGACATTGCTTGCTAGCAGCACCAGCAGCATTTTAGGGGTTTGATTTTGTTTTGGAAGTATTGAAGGTATAAGAAATCCCAGGATGCACTGGGAAACCAACAAGCGAACCAGAAAGACGTCATCAGCAGTCACTTCCAGTATATTATTTTCTGGAAGTGTCTGGTGCAGACGTCACATCTGGTGTGGGGCAGCAGGAAGGTGAGCGGTGTCCGGAGCTGAGCAACCAGCAGATGGCACATCTGGGTGCAACATGAGAACGCTATAGCGGAAAGTGAGTGGGGACCAGAGAGAGAGAGAGAGAGGACGGAGCGGCAGAGGAGCAGCAGAGCTGGGGGACCAGAGCAGGAGAAAGTGCAGATGTCACACGTGGTGTGCAGCTTGGGAGCAATACAGCGAGAGGTGAGCAGGGACCAGAGAGAGAGGAGGATCAGCAAACCATAGGATCAGCAGAGCTGGTGGTTACTGCTGTGTGGGGGATCAGCAGAGCTGGGGGTTAATACTGATGGGGGGGGGGGTAATACTGATGGGGGGGGGGGGGGGCATCAGCAGAGCTGGGAGTACTACTGAGCAGGGGATCTGCTGAGCGAGGGTACTAATAAGTTGGGAATCTGCTTAACGAGGTTGCCAATGAGCTGGGGATCTGCTGAGTGAGGGTACTACTGAGCTGGAGTTCTATTGGGCCCCTTTAAAACAAATAGAGAATCAACGCACACATACATTTGCCAAGCTTCATTAAAGCTTCAAAAAAAATCATCACTGAAGCATCAAAAACTTGTAAAAAAAAAAATCACGTTGAAGTAGTAGGTGCTTTAATGTGTGTTGAAGTTGAAGGAAGTGTAAATGGGCCCTGAAAGTGTTTCTTTGAAGCCACAAGAGTGCAGCTTTCATGAAACAAGTTGCTGTATTCTTGCTCAATACTGGATTATACTGAGAACCCTTTCACACTGGGGCGCGGGCCGCGTTGGCGGTAAAGCGCGCTAGTCTTTAGCGGCACTTTGCCGCTGTTATAGCGACACTTTTCAGCCGCTAGCGTGGATCTTTTAACCCTGCTAGCGGCCGATGAAAGGGTTAAAACTGCCCGCAAAGTGCCACTGCCCATTGATTTCGATGGTGGGGCGGTTTACGAGCGGTGCATACACCGCTCCCGCACGGCCCAAAGACGCTGCTTGCGGGACTTTTTTTTTTCCCGTCCTGCAAGCGCCCCGCCCCATTGTGAAAGCACTCAGGCTTTCACACTGGGGAGGCTTGAGAGGCGCTTTACAGGCGCTATTTTTAGCGCTAAAACGCCTCCAGTGTGAAAGGGGTCTTAATGTGATGATCGCCCATGTGATAGGTGCCTGGATTGCTATAACGATTGGTGTTCTTGATTCTGTTCGTATTTCCTTCCTCTTAGCATGAAAACCTCAGGCAGGTGAGCAACTGTTTGAACATCTCCATGACCATCGGCGGACGAGAGTGTTACCCAAAAGTGTTGGAAAACGAAATCACCTGTAGGGTACCTAAAGATATGGTGATCCCATCAGAGGGCTTGGTGGTACAGGTACGCTTTATGAAACTGTGTGATAAAATGGCCAGAGAAGAATGTACAGATATTTCATTATAATAGCAGTCAGACTATCCTCAGCAAGGCAGAGGAGGACCTATGAAGTCTCTGAAGGATGGAGAAGGACCTGGGGGTCCTAGTAGATGACAGGCGCAGCAATGGCATGCAATAAATTAATTAATGGGCACGGCACTAAAAATGATGTGCAACGTGTACTATACCAACTGATGCTGCAACCTAAATTAGTAAAATTACTAATAAACAATAAAGAAAAAACAATATAGGGCGCATCAAATGTGCAATATGTTACAAATGTGCAATATGTTACAAATGTGCAATATGTTACAAATGTGCAATATGTTACAATGTAAACCTATAAATTTTACAAAAAAAAAGTGGTGAGCGCTTAGATATACCACTTCGGGTGAAGCAGGAATAAGAATGCATGTGCACTCTATTAAGTGGTGATTGGATTACTAAGAAGAATTTTGTGTGTTTTCTTTAATATTTGAGGACATTTCATTTGATGCACTGGATTCACTTTATTGCAATGTAGCACAATTATCGTTCATGCACTATAGCACTTTTTCCTGTATAATATATGGGTTCACATCATAATATATTGTATAATATATTGGATTCACTTTATTGCAAAAGAAGCACATCTATTGTTCACGCACTATAGCACTTTTGTATGATCCTATAGGTTTACATTGTAACGTATTGCACATTTGATGCGCCCTATATTGTTTTGTTCAGCAATGGCATGCAATGCCAAGCTGCAGCTAATAAAGCAAACAGAATATTGGCATTAAAAAAGGGGATCAACTCCAGAGATAAAACGATAATTCTCCCACTCTACAAGACTCTGGTCCGGCCGCACCTGGAGTATGCCGTCCAGTTCTGGGCACCAGTCCTCGGGAAGGATGTACTGGAAATGGAGCGAGTACAAAGAAGGGCAACAAAGCTAATAAAGGGTCTGGAGGATATTAGTTATGAGGAAAGGTTGCGAGCACTGAACTTATTCTCTCTGGAGAAGAGACGCTTGAGAGGGGATATGATTTCAATTTACAAATACCGTACTGGTGACCCCACAATAGGGAGAAAACTTTTTCGGGGAAGGGATTTTGACAAGACACGTGGCCACTCATTAAAGTTAGAAGAAAAGAGGTTTAACCTTAAACTACGTAAAGGGTTCTTTACTGTAAGAGCGGCAAGGATGTAGAATTCCCTTCCACAGGCGGTGGTCTCAACGGGGGGCATCGATGGTTTCAAAAAAGTATTAGATAAGCACCTGAACGACCGCAACATACAGGGATATACAATGTAATACTGACACATAATCACACACATAGGTTGGACTTGTGTCTTTTTTAAAACCTCACCTACTATGTAACTATATCTAACTATGTAACTCCATGTAGATGGTGTTTCTAGGGTAAAATGTGAAAAGGATCCAGAAGATGGGGAAATCAAGAGCTCTACACCAATTTTTATTAGAAGTATTTTTGAAATCCAGGTCTGCGATTCAGTGCATTTTAGGGGTTGTAAGGCTCCCCTTCATCAGAGCTATAAAAACAGGAGGTCATTCACTGCCTTCTCATAGGCCTGCCTTTCCAAAGACTATCCCCTCCTCAGTCTGTCATGAATGCTGCTGCCAGACTCATCTACCTTACCAACAGTTCAGCGATTGCTACCCTTCTCTGCCAATCCCTCCACTGGCTTACGATTCCTCAGCAAATTATATTCCAAATGCTAACCACAACATACAAAACCCCGAGCTACATCACCAATCTTGTTTTGGAAAAAATCACCCAAACCCTCCTCTCCGTTCCTCTCAAGACCTCCTGTTCTCAAGCTCCCTTGTCTCCTCCTCCCATGCTCTCCTCCAGGACTTCTCCAGAGCCTCTCCCATATTCTGGAACTCTCTATCTCAATCTGTCCAGCTATCTTTTACTCTGGCTTCCTTTAGGAGATGCCTGAAAACTCATCTGTTCAGGGAAGCCTATCACACCTCCAACTAACTGAACTTTTATCACTTCCATCAGTTCATCACCCAAAGCTATAACCCTTTGTACCAGTTGCCCCACCCTATTAGATTCTGCTTGTATTTTATTGTACCGTAACTCTACTGTCCCCCTTTTATATTCTAAAGCACTGCGCAAACTGTTGACACTATATGAATTCTGTATAATAATAACTAAATAGTGATAGGCGGAGCGGTTGACCACCCTCTTGTCCTCCTAAAAACTCCATTATCTTGGCTTCCAAGACACTGCTCCTTCCTGCTCCTTCTCTTACTTATCTTAGCGCTCCTTTGCAGTCACCTACAACTCTACCTACTCCTCTCCTCTTTCTGTAGGAGTCCTTGTGTTCTCAGGTACACTTGAATATTTGTGTTAAGTATGCACCATAGCGTTTTAAATTTCACTTTCTTGCTTAAGCATATGTAGCCAAGTCCCGAGTCTCCTTTGGTCTAATGAGAACCTCCAGAGTTGGGGATAGCTGACATCCTTCTGTGTAGAGTGGGTTACGAGGCATGGTGGGTGTAATGCAAGGTAGATTCATGGGCGCCAGACACTTAGAGATTTATCGTCTCTTAAACAGAACTGTGAGAGAGAGGGTTAGGGCCAGGACACTGTTTAGTAGTTGCAAAGTTAATTGGCAGACTCGGAGACTTCTATAGGTAGACAGCCATGCAGGGAAAGGCACCCAGTCAGACACCACATCTGCATGTGTAGACACGCTGTCTCCTATGGCAACAATCTTGAACAGTTTCTAACAAAGGTTACAATGAACTCTTTCACTCCCTCTACAATCTCCTCTTGTAGATCTTCACTCAACTGAGCTCCGAGTCTCTCTCACTAGACTTGCTGATCCACTGGATCTCCTGAGCTCTTCCAATCTTCTCACTGAGTATCTTCCTCAAGCGTCACCCCCGCCTCTCTGCTGGGTCCCTAGCTTGGCACTCAAGATACTCCTCAAGCGTCACCCCACTGGCCTGCTCGGTCCCTGGCTTGATGCACAAGGCTGCTCTGCAAGTGTCACCTCCGCTGGTTGGGTCCCTGGCTTGACACCTGCTGAAGTTTCCAAATTCTTCACCGTCCCCCGGTTGGTGAGAATACTGCTCCGGTACTTTCTTCAGCTACTCACTGTGGTCCCTGGTAATAAGGTGGTCGGTCCCTTAGTGGCAACAGCTTCCCCTCTACCTCCGACCAAAACAGGTTCTCCGGCCAGAAAAACCGTCACTTCTGGTTGGACTGCAAGCTGCTGTCCCAACCCTACGATGCTGTCTTGCTTCTGGATAGGCCCTCAGACAAACTAGCAGCCAGATGTCCTCGGGATAGGCCTCAGACTCTGGCCTAGCAGCCTGGGCATTACAACATACGTCCACCCAGACAGCCGTCCAAGGGGCACAGATTCCCGACCACCCGACCCCACCCAAACAAATAGGCTCTCCCGGGAAGGCTAAGAGACCCAAGAAAATCCCTGCCCATTGGCTGAGACACCTCATCCACTCCCAATCTGTCCTTGCAATGCCCCTGTCTTATCCAATGCCACCAGATACCCGGCAAACTAGTGACAGAACAGAGAAGTGCAGCAACTCCAGGACTAGGGTGGAATCAATTGAGCTCCTATTAATTGGCCAAGGCAACTATACCTGGCAGGTAAATTATGCTACACATAACTGTTAGTTACATACTTGATAAACATATTCGTATGTTTTAAAATAACATTCCTCCTATCCTCATATAGCTATTTTTTACATTGCTTATGTTTTTATAGCTCTGATGAAGGGGAGCCTTACACCCCCAAAACGTGTTGGCTTTTCACCTTGGATATTAACGGTGAAATTTAATATTTTTGAAATTCTAAACTATTGGTGATAGGATCAAAGGTGTGGTGATCAACTGTGGGCAGAAGGTTTTTCTGAGGAGCAGGCCAGTGGTCTCTGGTGTAGCCAGTGGTCTCTGGTGTAGTGGTATCTGTTGAGGCTTCGCTGAAGAAACTTTACCCAAGCTCAACTGGTCTGTTACCACATAGATTGCTGAGGCTGGAGTGTGTGCTCCTAAGGCATCAATCCATAGAAGAAATTAGCTGGCAACCCGATACGTTCCAAGTTTCAAATTCTTTATTAGGCTACATTAAAAACGGCACAAAATAGCTAATATGTTTCGGCCATGATGGCAAAGCCATCATGGCCAAAACATGTTAGTTATTTTGTGCCTCTTTTAATGTAGCCTAATAAAGATTTTGGAACTTGGAACGTACTGGGTTGCCGGATAATTTCTTCTATGGATTGTTAAGACTTCGGTCACCAAGAACCTTCCAAGTATGTGGGTGGAGAAAGGTGGTCACTCTCTAGGCCTTGGGGGCTCCCATCCTGGGTCCTCTGCGGGGTTCTCAGTAGGGGAAACCATTGGTGAGGCTCTTTTGTCTCAAATCTTGGGTCTTGCTTGAGCTGCTTTTCAAGGCCCCTTTTGTAAACTGAATTAATGGTGGATCTAGCACCTACCGTCCATGCCCCCATGAACCCATGCGTAGGCTTCCACCTTGTAAGAGGGGCTTTGCAATTAGCTGGATGTTGCTGCCAAGATCACAAGTCTCTACCCCCGCTCCTGTCCTGCCAGAACACTGCCTTTCCTGCTGAGGCTGAACCCTCCGCCATCTTGTGCCCCACTCCAAGCCAGATGCCTCCACATGACATTCCCGGTCATTGACCGTTACATACCCGAAGAAAGGAATGTCCACGAAGAAAGGAATGTCCGCTCTGTCCTGGGATCAATTCTGTTTAATTTATTTGTAAATGATATAGAGCAGGGATCTTCAAACTACGGCCCTCCAGCTGTTGCAGAACTACACTTCCCATGAGGCATTGTAAAACTCTGACATTCACAGACATGACGAGGCATGATGGGAATTGTAGTTCCTGAACAACTGGAGGGCCATAGTTTGAAGACCCCTGATATAGAGGATGGGATAAGTAGAAATAAGTAGGAATTCAGGTAGTCACATGTTAGAGCATATGCAGCACCTTGTTCGCTATCTCCCTTTAACATTCTCTCTTCCACCTGGGGGCATTAGTATTCATGCTCTCTGTAGTCACCTCCTCCTTGGGGACCACTCCCGTCACCCTACAGGGAAGTAGCCTCACACCGGGAACTTTTGGCCTGGCCTAAAAGGCCTTTTGCAATCAGCCCTAGCCCCCACCTCCATAAGGGACAGAATTTACATTTGGCTCTTCCTGGGTGCAGGTCCACACCCTCTGGCCTCCTGCCTTGTCCAGGGCCTACAGGTGCTGTGCTGTGTACATCTGCATAGTTGTGGTGTTTTAGCGCTCATGCCCCAAGTGCTACTAGGGCTCCTCCCCAGCCTGGCTTATACCTGGGCACTGACTCACCCATGACATCACTGCAGGAGGGCTCTACCTAAAAGGGGCCTAGCACCTGATGACACGGCTTGCTGTAACCAGACTTTATTCTGGTACAGAGCCACCTAGTGGCAAAGTAACTAACTGCACCTGCCTACAACCTGACTTCTCTTTCTATAACGAGTCCCTCTGCCCACAGTGGCCTGTAACCTGTGGCCTGTAACCATGCCGCTCTTTCCTTTCTGTCCTCAGGTGTGCGTGGAAGATGTCTGCATTGAGCTGGGTAAGGTCGTACTTGTTAATCTCCTGGATCCGGTGCTGGGAATAGTCCTGGGAACGGTGGCCGCCTTATTGATCTGCATAGCATTGGCCTTCCTGATCTGGAAGCAGCAGAAAGTTGGAAAGAAGAAAAGTAAGTAGATGGGATTGTGTATATCGACACACACTCAGCAAATCGAAAGATTGTGATCGAACGTTCCTCACCCTTCTGATTTTTTTTATTTCCACAGTTGCGGAGAACATGGAATTATTGGTGAATAATAACAGAGACACCCTCTCCTCCCCGACGGGCCTTCCCATTCACTCCATGCACATCGACTACAGAGAGTCTTGTAAGAGGACAATGCTTGCTATATTCTCATACGTTTCCAGCTTTATCTCTTTTGCATTTATTTTATACTCGGCATGTGTGATTCGTTTCATTACCGATTGAAATGCGGACGAAATTTTCAGTATTTAGAGATTTGGACGTATCCGAATTTCTGAATCCCAATAGTAAGGAATTTCAATGAATCCAAAATAAATTCTAACGAAACTAATTATCCGAATTTGAAATACC
Source organism: Lithobates clamitans (assembly GCA_037952925.1). Lineage (NCBI taxonomy): Eukaryota > Metazoa > Chordata > Amphibia > Anura > Ranidae > Lithobates > Lithobates clamitans. Next base: position 22,305 of record JBBGZY010002407.1, read on the forward strand.
CACTTGCCGGCCGTATAACTTACATATGGTATATATTGGCAAACTGGCACGGCACTGCGCCGGATCGCGTACCTAGTACATGATCTGACGACTCCCGGTCTGGGGCACACATTCGCGACCCGATGTCCGCTGGCACCCGCCGATTGTTCAGTACATAGGCAGAACGCTGATCTGTCAATAGGGAGGGCATGGATCCTGTGTTCCTGCAAAAGAAGGGACACGGATATATGCCTTCCCTTAGTAAAAGCACCTCCCCCATAGTACACAAGCACTGGCTAGGAACATGGTTTTACCCTTTGATTGCCCCTGATGTTACCCCTCCCATCTTTCCCAGCCAGTGTCATTAGTACAGTGACAGTGCATATTTTTTAGCACTGATCACTGCATTTAGTGTCACTGGTTCCCAACAAAGTGTCAGTTGGTGTCCGATTTGCCCGCCGAAATATCGCAGTCCCACTAAAAGTCGCTGATCGCCACCATTACTAGTAAAAAAAAAAAAAAAAAAAAAACCCATAGTTTGTAGACGCTATAACTTTTGCTCAAACTAATCAATATACGCTTATTGGGATTTTTTTTTTTTACTAGAAACATGTAGCAGAATCCATATTGGCCTAATTTGTTAAAGAAATTAGATTTTTTAAAAAAAATTTTTTTTTATTGGATGTTTTAGGCTGCTTTCACACTGGGGCGGTAGGGGGCGTCGGCGGTAAAACAGCGCTATTTTTAGCGCTGCTTTACCAGCGGTATTCGGCCGCTAGCGGTGCGGTTTTAACCCCTGCTGGCGGCCGAAAAAGGGTTAAAACCGATCGTATAGCGCAGCTATAGCCGCGGTATTGCCGCAGTATAGCCGTGCTGCCCCATTGATTTCAATGGGCAGGAGCGGTTTAGGAGCGGTGAATACACCGCTCCTTCACCGCTCCAAAGATGTGGCTGCCAAGAGTTTTTTTTCTTCACCTGTCAGCGCACCGCTTCAGTGTGAAAGCCCTCGGACCTTCACGCTGAACAAACAGCAGCGGCTGTTTTGGGTCGGTTTGCAGGCGGTATTTTTAACGCAATAACGCCTGCAAACCGCCCCAGTGTGAAAGGGCTTTTATAGCAGAAAGTAAAAAATATAGTTTTTTTTTTTTGTGTTTTTTTTTTTTTTTATAGCGCAAAAAAATAAAAACCGCAGAGGTGATCAAATACCACCAAAAGAAAGCTCTATTTGTAGAGAAAAAAAAGGACATCAATTTTATTTGGGTACAGCGTTGCACGACTCCGCAATTGTCAGTTAACGTTAACGCAATGCCGTATCACAAAAAAATAACCTGGTCATGAGGGGGGAATCTTCCGGAGGGCAAGTGATTAAAAAATGAATTTGAAATGGAAACATATTGCAATAAATACAGTAAGGAATAGAAGATAAGATGATGATTCCTACATAGGCTGCCTAAGGCCCCTTTCACACTGAGGGACCAATTGGACCATCCATGGCTCTCTATGGAGTGGCGGATGTCAGCGGACATGTGTCCCCTAACACCCGCCGGCATCCGATCCGGTCGAAACGGATGACAGTTGGGTGGAAACAAACGTGCAGTCCGTTTCCATCCGACCGCCCCATAGAAGAGAGCGGGCTGTGTCTGTGTCTGCTCTGCATTCAGGAGCAGACACAGACCTGTCATCCGCCTGCTTAGCTGGGATCAGCGTAAAGGGCCTTCGCAGAGCAGATGGATCCACTGGGCAGAGTCCGCCCTGTCTGCAATGGACCAAATAGTATAGAAGAAAATAGCAAATGGAGACAATAGAATATAATAGAATTATTATAATTATAATACAGGATGTATTATTATGCAGGATATATATAGCGCCAACAGTTTGCGCAACGCTTAATGTTAGGGCAGACAGTAGAATTGCAATACAATTCAATACAGGAGGAATCAGAGAGCCCTGCTCGTTGGAGCTTACAATCTATAAAGAAGGGTCAAGTGATACAAAAGGTAATAACTTTGGGGGATGGGCTGATGAAGAAAATGAAAGTGCAGTTGTTAGGTGGGGGCAGGATAGGCTTTTCTGAAGAGAAAAGTTTCAGAGATCACCTAGAAGTGGATAGAGTTGGAGATAGTCGGACAGATTGGGGTAGGGAATTCCAAAGGATGGGAGAGGCTTGGGAGAAGCTCTGGAGGTGAGCATGGGAGGAAGTGACGAGGGAGCTAGAGAGCAGGAGGTCCTGGGAGGAATGAAGAGGACGATTTGGTTGGTATTTTGAGACCACGTTAGCTGGGGGCAGAGTTGAGAATGGAAAAGATTTAGAATAAAACTAAAAATAATAGAATAAAATAGACTAGAATAAAATAGAATAGAAACTAAGGGAATAGAATATAAAAGAATAAAATAGAAAACAGAACAGAATAGTATAGAATAGAAAAAACTATAATAGAATGAAATAGAACGAATATAGCCGTCTTCCAAAATTCGAATTTTGAAATTCGAATGTTGAAATTTTTTATTTTGAATGTCGAAATTTGAATTTCAAAATTGGAATTGATTTGAAAATAACGAATATAAGAAACAAATTCCAAAAACAAATCACTCTAACATAACAAATATCACGAAACAAAATGATCAACTAAACGAACAAATCCAAAATGGAACGAAACTCCGGGATTGATGATTTTTCCTGGTGTGTGAATGAATTATGTTGAAAACATCTACTGTGAATGTATAATAGAGGTTTTAGAACTGGAGCATTGTGGTTCAGAAGATGTTGAGGGTTCCTTGGGGGCGGGGCAGTTCCTGTGCTCTGTATCTCCTCACTGCTCTTTGCCATCCTGAGCACCCATTGTTTTCACCCTGCTCGATCGGTTCTTCTCTTGACCTTTCCTGTCCTCTGCTCATGTAGACATCCCCAGCAGCAGCTCTGGTGGCGGGACTTTCCACGGGGCCATTTACTCTCCAAACAGTATTGGGGCCAACTCCATGCCGCTTCTCATCACCAACATACTGGACAACCTGAGGCCGGAGCTGCTAGAGGAGGTGAAGGATGTTCTGATCCCGGAGGGCCGACTGATCACCCACCGCGATCGCATCATTGGGAAAGGTGAGCACCTTATTGTTTGAAATCGATTTTTGGTGAAAATCAATCAGGCAGTCAAGAATGGAAGACTTCACAGAATGAGACTTCAGTGGGGTAGTCCTTAAAGGGTTGGGCCACCCAAAAGTCAGTCTCTGGCTTCTACCTGTGTTGAATATTACCAAACGATGAGATCTTCCTGCCATAATTTCTGGCTATGTCCTTCTTCACTTGGGAGATTGGGGTGCTTCACCATCCTTTGTGTTCCAGCTTCTGCTACATTGTCCACAATGTACAAATAAATGAAAATCCAGTAGAGATGAAAAGAACTCATTATAATGGGCACAGCAGGTGGGCAGATGCAGAAACTCAGCACAGGGATGGTGGGAACCCCTCATAATGGGCACAGCAGGTGTACAGACCTGGGAACTCACCACAGGGATGGTGGGAGCCCCTCATAATGGACACATTAGGTATACAGACCCGGGAACTCAGCACAGAGATGGTGGGAACCCCTCATAATGGGCACAGCAGGTATACAGATCTGGGAACTTAGCACAGGGATGGTGGGAACCCCTCATAATTGGCAACGCTGGCGTGAAAACCAAGGAACTCAGTGCAAAGGTGGTGGAAGGCTCTCATAATGGGTACATCAGGGGTGGAAACCTGGGAGCTTGGCACAGGGATGGTGGGAACCCCTCATAATGGGCATAGCAGGTGTACAGACCTGGGAACTCAGCATAGGGATGGTGTGAACCCCTCATAATGGGCACAGCAAGAGTACAGACCTGGGAACTCAGTACAGGGATGGTGGGAACCCCTCATAATGGGCACAGCAGGTTTGCAAACCAAAGAACTCAGTGCAAAGGTGGTGGAAGGCCCTCATAATGGGTATAGCAGGGATGGAAACCTGGGAACTCAGCACAGGGATGGTGGGAACCCCTCATAATCGGCACAGCAGATGTATAGACCCAGGAACTCACCACAAGGATGGTGGGAGACCCTAATAATGGACTCAGCAGGTGTACAGACCCGGGAACTCCACACAGGGATGGTAAGAGCCCCTCATAATGGTTACAACAGGAGTCCAGACCATTGGGGATACTATCATTGATAGTATCCCCCATAGACAGATGAAGCTGTTGATGGTGGTTTAGCATTCAGACTGCACCGCACGTAGTGATTCTAAAAGATTTCTTCAAACTTTTATGAAAAAGAAAAACATTGGGGACATTTATCAGACTTGTTGGAGGGTGACGATGCAGTTTGAGAACACTGGTCCTCAAGTATAGATGTCTAAACTGCTACCTAACCACCAAAGGAAAACCTACATTTGGGGAAACGCCAGGATGAGAGCTGGGGTAATTTGTTTATATAAAAGAATATGTAGGAGGGTTGGGGATTTTGGTATTTGTACTTATGATCTACTGATTTTGCTTCATACTCTTTCTTTTGTAGGACATTTTGGCAGTGTGTACCATGGGACGTACTGTGAAGAGGATGGCCGGGAAGTGCACTGCGCTGTCAAGTCTCTCAACAGTGAGCACATATATGGGGGTTCTGCATGGTTGCCATGTTCTGGGATCATCAGGGGCCCCATCTGACAGTGGGAGTCCTGCAGCTTGGGGCATCCTGGGACATTTAACCCATTTAACCTATCTGGTGACACTAGATTAGGAATGAATGGGGTGTCTCAGCCAATGGACAGGGATTTTCTTGGGTCCCTTGGCCTGCTGGGAGAACCTATTTATTAGGGTGGAGTCAGGGGATCGCTGTTCTGTGCCACCTGGATAGCTGTCTGGGTGGACATGTGTTATGTTGCCCGGACTGCTAGGCCGCAAGCCTTAGGGCTATGCCAGGGACATCTCGCTGCTAGGCTGTCTGAGGGCCTATCCAGAGGCAGGAGAGCCACGTAGGGTTGGGACTGTGGGCTTGTACTTAAATCCGAGAGTAACGGTTCTGCTGGCCAGAACCAGTCGTGGTCGGAGGTGGAGGGGAAGCTGTCGCCAATAAGGGACCATCCACCTTGCTACCGGCGACCACAGTCAGTGAGCTGAAGCCAATACCAGAGCAGATTTCTTGCCAGCCAGGGACGGTGAAGAAGTGGAAAAAACGTTAGCAAGTGCCAAGTCAGGGGCCCAGCGGGACAGCAGAGGTGACGCTTGTGGAGCATCAGTGAGTGCCAAGCCAGGGACCTAACGTGTCAGCGGGGGTGAAGCTTGAGGAGTATCTGTGAGTGCCAAGCCAGGGACCCAGCAAGGAAGCGGGGGTGACACTTGAGGAAGATACTAAAGTGGAAGAGCTCAGGGGATCCAGTGGCTAGTGGATCTGAAGTCTAGTGAGAGAGACTGGGAGCTCGTTGAGTGAAGACCCACAGTGAGTGAGTGTGGGGTAAGGAGAACTGTTCGTGTTGCAAGTAGTTGAATATCATTACCGTTAATAACAGCTACAAGATTGTTGCCATAGGAGACAGCGGTCCTACCTATACAGAAGTGGTGTCCGGTTGGAAGCCTTCACCTGTATAGCTGTCTACCTATAGAAGTCTCGGAGTCTGCTAATTATCTTTGCATCTACCTAAGGGTGCCCTGACCCTAACCCTCTCTCCCACAGTTCTGTTTAAGAGACAATAAATCTCTTTGCATTCAAAAAGTGTCTGGCGCCCACCTGTTCATCTTGCATTACACCCACCATGCCTTGTAACCCACTCTATACTAAAGGATGTCCCTAACTGTGGAGGTAACAATTAGGCCTAAAGAGGCCCGGGACTTTGCTACAGTATTAAGGTTATGTTTGGTCCACCTGGAGTTACACCCAGAGGACCAGCCAATGGAGAGAGACAGTTTTGTGGTAGGCTATATGTACCTCTGAACTTGCTAAATAAAAATCAGGAAGAGACAAGGAGGAAGAAATGGATATATAAAATAAATCTAAAAATCAGGAAGACACCGGGAGGAAGAAATAGAGAAAGTGACTCAATGGTGGGTCCAGAGAAGCCTATGAACCTAAACTATAGAACGAAGGGGCTGATCCAAGCATCAAGGGTATCATTTATTGGATGTGTCGATTGAATTTATGATGATGTCTGAGCGCTGTGTTCTCATCTTCTTAGGGATAACGGATGTGGAGGAGGTGGTGGAGTTCCTTAGAGAAGGGATCCTAATGAAGAGCTTCCATCACCCGCATGTCTTGTCCCTCACTGGGATATTCTTACCGCGGGAGGGTCTTCCCTTGGTGGTCCTGCCGTACATGTCACATGGGGACCTGAGACACTTCATCCGCAGCGAGGACAGGGTAAGTCCACTGTCTCACTGTGTGATTTCTATAGTTTGCCTGACGTCTCATACTATCTCCTGTAGGATGTCTGCAGTCTCTGACCAGGGCCGTCTTTAATATTGATTGGACCCTGGCAGGGCTGGACTGGGACAAAAATGTGGCCCTGGACTTCATCCAGACCGGCCCAGGGCACAACACATCAGGGCACGGTACATCAGGCCACATCAGGGTACAGAGCCCAGCACATCAGGGCACAAGGCACATCATGGCACAAGGCACATCAGGGCACAGCACATCAGGGTACAGCACATCAGGGTACAGCACATCAGGGTACAGGGCACAGCATATCAGGGTACAGTGCCCAGTACATCAGCGTACAGGGCACAACATATCAGGGTACAGTGCCCAGCACATCAGTGTACAGGGCACAACATATCAGGGTACAGTGCCCAGCACATCAGCGTACAGGGCACAACATATCAGGGTACAGTGCCCAGTACATCAGCGTACAGGGCACAACATATCAGGGTACAGTGCACAGCACATCAGGGTACAGAGCCCAGCACATCAGCTAATAGGGCACAACACATCAGGGCACAGTACATCAGGGTATAGCACATCAGGACACAGCACATCAGGGCACAGAACATCAGAGCACACGACATTAAGGCACAGCACACCGGGGCACAGGACATCAGGGCACAGGGCACAGGACATCAGGGCACAGGACATCAGGGCACAGGACATCAGGGCACAGGACATCAGGGCACAGGACATCAGGGCACAGGACATCAGGGCACAGGACATCAGGGCACAAGACATCAGGGCACAGGACATCGGGGCACAAGGCACATCAGGGCATAGGACATCGGGACACATGATGGGGCACATAGCACATCGGGGCACATGATGGGGAACATAACACTTTGGGGCACATGATGGGGAACATAGCACATCGGGGCACATGATGGGGCACATAGCACATCGGGGCACATGATGGGGCACATAGCACATCGGGGCACATGATGGGGCACATGATGGGGCACATAGCACATCAGGGCACATGATGGGGAACATAGCACATCGGGGCACATGATGGGGCACATAGCACATCGGGGCACATGATGGGGCACATAGCACATCGGGGCACATGATGGGGCACATAGCGGGGCACATAGCACATCATCAGGGCACATTGTGGGGTCTTACTAGCCAGCATGCAGAGTAGCGCAGGGAGCTTCTGTAGTAATAAGTTCTCTCTGGTGTCATCACGCTGTTCTCCGGCGGCCCCGCCCCCTCCTCTCTTCTTGTCTATACCAGATGATCCTACAAGCCAATTGGTATAGACAAGAAGAGAGGAGGGGGCGGGGCCGCCGGAGAACAGCGTGATGACACGAGAGAGAACTTATTACTACAGAACCTCCCTGCGCTACTCTGCATGCTGGCTAATCTCGATCTACCCGTCAGGCGCCAGCTGTTGGCGGTTGACGGGTAGATCGCCGTGCACCGCAGATGCGCCTGAAAGTGAAAGTGGCCCAGACTGAGCCATCGGCCCACCGGTCCCGATGGCCAGTCCATCCAAGGACCCTGGGCAAAACTTTTCTTGCTGCCCCCCCCCCCCCCATGCAGTTTCGCCCTCCACCTGCTCTGAGACATACAATAAATAGCAGCTAGACTCAAAATCAGTTTACTGAACCAGATCAGGCAGCCATTGCGATTGGTTGCCAGAGGTTACAGTGTATCATTACCGCTCACTGACTGGTTGCTAGAGGTTACAGCACATGATTTCTGCTTGTTGATTGCTTGCTAGAGATTACTGTGGATATGACCTCAGGGGGGCATGATATACATATCAATGCCGCCGGCCGTCGCTATTTACATAGGAATGCCACCGCTATTTACTTATGAATGTTAGTGATTTACATGTAAACACAGGGTCTGCAGGTGAGTCATCTGTACACAACAATAGGACAGAGCTGGGCAGTATTAGTAGCAGCACTTCACACTGAGATATTGGGACACAGCACAGGACTAAATCCTCAAGGGACGAAGCAATTTAAACTGGGATAGTTGGCAAGTATGAGGCAGCTGCATGGGGCCCCACAACAATGACAGGGCCCAGGGCAGCTGCCCAATTTTGCCCTGCCTTAAAAACGGCACTGTCTCTGACCATCTCCTGTAGTAGGTCTGCAGCCTCTGACCATCTCCTGTAGTAGGTCTGCAGCCTCTGACCATCTCCTGTAGTATCCTGTACATTCACTGAATATTATAATAGTGGTGACAATTGAGGCTCCTTCTATCAAGAGAATTGCCCCCCTCTGTTCTAGGTAGTAACACAAGGCTGCTTACATAGACTCCACAATGGCTGTCATTAGGAAATTTGCTGAATCTAGAGAGAAGTAAGAGATGTCAGTGACTGTTCGGGATACGAAGAGAAGTGCCCATAATGAGATCTGTGGGCTTTGGAAGTCTCTGGGAAGTTGGCATTGCGGTGCAGCTTGTCCCAGGAGACCCCATCATGATCCTTTCTGGCTGTTATTAGTGGCGGGAGTTGACGGGTAACGCAGAGTTTCTGGATGGAGAGTCTGTACACCATGATACGCCAAGAGAACGTTCGTTGCAGGCCTCATTAATCTCCAGAGACAAAGAGAATGTTCTGTGTGTTCTGCCAGAGAAATCTCATCTGTAAAACGGAAGTCATGATAGAAAATCTTCTTTTTATGTTCTATGTAGCAGGAAAATCTGTAGAAGTTCTAACCAACAAAAGCCCCCCCCCCCCTTCCATGCTTTCGTCCATAGGTGTGCGCAGCCTATTGCATTAGGGTGTGCACCCCAAAGCTCAAACACACATGCGTGCATGTATGTATATATGGGTGGGGTTGCAATTGAGACCCCTGTGACCTCCTGAAGCTCTGCCAGTGATGCATGGGGTGAATAGGGTGTGCCCAGTCACATTCGGCACACCCTGTGCACACGTCTATGCTTGCATCTACCGCCCTGGTGGCCCAACCTGTGGGCTGAGGGTCACATGTGGCCCTTTAGAGACCCCAGCTGTTAGCAATGGAAGCATTCATTAGTAAAGGGGAATCTCTAGGGGTCTCACAAAGCGCATGCCCAGTCTCTCAATAACTCCTCATCCAACCACACCTGTTGCAGGACTGCAGTCTCCGATGATCATCTCCTCTAGTATGTCTGAAGTCTCTGACAGTTTTCTGTCATATATTGAAAATTATGTGTGGCCCTTTGGAGCTGTCAGGGGCCACTACATCTATGAGTTGGCAACCACTGATCTACAGACTGCCATGAAAGTTAGAGATTGCATACTGTCCCCCCAGCATGCAGTGTCCATCCTCCCCATTGTAATGGTAGATAGGATCTACATGTGTTTACACTGAATTTCATGCAACTTTATTAGTAGCACAAAAATCCACCCAGATGCATTACTTTTACAGCGGTTTGAATGCCCCCGACCCCCCCCCCCCCCGCCAGGCCACCTTGGCTGTCCTGTCCCTCTGGGACTGCATTAAGTAAGCACCCAGGACTGCTTCCCAAGAAGGAGATGGAGGAACGTCCATTCCCTGATCTCTCTAATGCATGGACCTGGAAGCAACAAGGATTTTGTCACTTCCAGTTTCAGAGCTGTGTCATTTCCTAGCTGTTACAGCCATGAAAGCAGCTAAACAAGCATGATCTGTGCTTGGTTAGCTGCTTTGGAGGGCAAGGGAGACATCAGGGGCAGTAGCGGCTGGTGCTCAATATTTGGGAGGGGCGCACTCGCACTACCCCCCAGACGGGTCAGACGGAAAGGCGGCGATCAATGGCCTTACCTTAGGAGGACGATGACAAGGTGTTGATGCTGGATCCAGGGTAGGGCTCCTGCAAGCTGGAAGAGAATGTTGCTGCCCCTCCACCTGCTGCTCCTCGCTGCACATGGCCCGCAGCTTGCCGAGGGAAGAGCCGGGGGCCGTTGCTTCTCCTCCTAAGACTCCCTGGCCAATCAGGTTTCAGGACCCGCTTCCTGATTAGCCGGGAGGAGAAGCAGGAAGACATTAGGGAATATTCGCTAAGGTCACACATTTGGGTGGGCTCACTGCGCCCCCCGAGCCCACCCTTTTTGAAGCCACTTAGAGCCTCAGGCTCTAATCATGTGCTTCAGAAAAAAATACACATTGAAATCCATGCGTCCGGAACCCTGCATGGAGATTAGGGTCCGGGCGCATGGATTGGTTGGGGGGCGGAGCCCCTGCGTCCCTAGTAAAGCAGCTGCCAATGATCAGGGGGCTAATAAACCCCTGATGTTTTAATGCCAATAAGGCTCCATTCACACCTAAGCATACTGCAGCGACACCTGCTGCACTGTGTTTCTTTTAGCTTTTTTTGTGTTTTTTTTTTTTTGTGGCAGCTTTTTGGAGCGGCACAATTCATTTGAATGGACCTCCCTCTGCTCCAATGCGATTTTTGGCACGATTTTAGCAGATTTTGTCGTTAGGAAATAATGGCATCACAAACGCGTCCCGTGTTCTGCTGCGATTCTGAAATCCAGTAAGCTCAGGTGTAAATGGAGCCCAAAGTAAATTGAAAAAAGTGTAAAAAAATAAATGTAAATAAAATAAATAAAAATACTTAAACAAAACTAAAAGTACCCCCCCCCCTCCCACGCATACATGCAAATGCAAACATGCGCCTAGGGTCTGGCATGCATATGTAAACAGTGATTGCACCACTCATATGGAGTATCACCACAAACGTCAGAGTGAGAGCACTAATTCTAGGGCCATCATTTGCAATTAAATCTAAACTGATAACCTGTGAAGAACTTTAAAAAGTCACCTATGGAGAATTTTAGGTAATAAAGTGTATCACCATTTCACAGGCATGTGCAATTTTAAATCTTGACATGTTTGGTAACTATTTAATTGACACCAACATCATCTTTTTATATTTGACCAAAAACTCCGGTATTATTTTGTGTTTTATGTGCACAAAAATTCATTTTAGTGTATTTCTTTCCTAAAAATTTGCCTTTTATAAAAAGCTGCAGAAATATCGTGTGACATAAAAAAAATTGCAACAGCCGCCATTTTATTCTCAAATCTATAATAATAACCTTCCTCTTCTGTACACACAGAACCCCACGGTGAAGGATCTGGTTGGGTTCGGTCTGCAGGTTTCCCGGGGAATGGAATATTTGGCCCAGGAGAAGTTTGTACACCGAGATCTGGCGGCACGGAACTGCATGTGAGTGATCATGGGGCTTATGGTTGACATCTCTCATTACCAGCGAGAAATGGGGATTGTCGTCTAGTTACTGTCAGGAGAAAAAATGCTGCAGTTGGTGATGAAGAGTTTCACCAATTGGTCCTTGAAATGCCGGATAAAATACTGTTATAATATTTGTAAATTACAGCAGAAAACCTGGTTATAATTTATGATTTTTATGATGATGATATTATTATTAATATTATTATTATTATTACTACACATGATTTATATTTTTTATTATTAATAATATATAAATCCTATTAATATTATTTTTTTTTATTGTTATTATTATTCAGGATTTATACTTTAATATTATTATAATACTGCAATTATTATTATTGATTTATATAGTGCCAACAGTTTGCACAGAGCTTTACAATATCCATGGGTAAAATTTCAGTTGTTAGGCAGAGGTGGGATAGGCTTCCCATAGACAGATGAGTTTTCAGGAATCGCCTATAGGCAGAGTCAGAAATAGCCAGACATATTATGGTAGGGAGTTCCATAAGATGGGAGAGATTCTTGAGAAGTCCGGGAGGTGTTGATGAAGGATCTAGAGAGCAGGAGGTCTTGTGGGCGGCAGAGAGGATGGCTTGGATTTGGAGGATTTGGATGTGAGGATTGAGGATATGGAGATGAGGTTGTTGGTGATTTAGCTGGGGGCAGAGCTGTGCATAGCTTTGTACATTGTTAGTATTTTTAAATGTTCGTCGTTTGGTGATCAGAAGCCAGTGAAGGGATTGACAGAGAGGGGTGGAGGACACTAAGCAAGGGCCAATTGAAAGATGGACTGACAGAGAGTGGAAGAAGATGCTGAGCGGAGGCCAATGGAGGGATTGGCAATGTGGGGTGGAGAACACTGAGTGGAGCCCAATGGAGGGATGGACAGAGAGGGGAAGAAGACGCAGAGCAGAGGCCAATGGAGGAATTGGCAACGTGGGGTGGAGAACACTAAGCGGAGACCAATGGAGGGATTGGCAGAGAGGGGTGGAGAACACTGACCAAGAGCCAATGGAAGGATTGACAGAGAGGGGTGGAGGACACTGAGTGGAGACCAATGGAGGGATGGACAGAGAGTAGTGGAGGACACTGAGTGGAGACCAATGGAGGGATGGACAGAGAGTAGTGGAGGACACTGAGTGGAGACTAATGGAGGGATGGGCTGAGAGTAGTGGAGGACACTGAGGAAGGGCCAATAGAAGGATTGGCAGAGAGGGATGAAGGACACTGAGTGGAGACCAGTGGAGGGATTGGCAGAGAGGGGTGGAGGACACTGATTAAGGGACAATGGAGGGATTGCCAGAGCAGGGTAGAGGACATGGAGTGGAGGCCAATGGAGGGATTGACAGAGAGGGGTGGAGGAAACTAAGCAAGGGCCAATGGAAGGACTTACAGAGAGGGGAAGAAGACGCTGAGCGGAGGCCAATGGAGGGATTGGCAGAGAGGGGTGGAGAACACGGAGGGGAGACCAATGGAGGGATTGGCAGAGAGGGGTTGAGGACACTAAGCAAGGGCCAAAGGAAGGACTGACAGAGAGGGGAAGAAGATGCTGAGCGGAGGCCAATGGAGGGATTGGCAGAGAGGGGTGGAGAACACTGAGCGGAGACCAATGGAGGGATTGGCAGAGAGGGGTGGAGAACACTGGGCGGAGACCAATGGAGGGATTGGCAGAGAGGGGTTGAGGACACGGAGTAAGGGACAGTGGAGAGATTGCCAGAGCAGGATGGAGGACACTGAGCGAAGGCCAATGGAAGGAACAATACTTCCATTGACGGGTGGAAGACACTGAGCAGTTAGTAAGGTAGATTAGGTAGGTCTGGCAGCAGTATTCTTGATAGATTGAAGTGGGATAGTCTCTGTAGAGTTAGGTGAATGGGGAGGGAGTTGAAATAGTTAAAGTAAGAGATAACCAGGGAGTGAATTAGTGTCTTGGTGTTGTCATTGGTCAAGAAGGGGTGAATTCTGGAAATTTCACAGGGTGAAGATCTGAACAGTGATTTGATGTGGGGCCAAAGAGAGAGCTAGTAAGTCAGTACAGTATGTCCTTTCTCAGACAGCAGGCAGAGAACCTGTTGGCATGCGGTAGATAGGTGTCACTTGATAACAACATTGAATTGTGCTGTCGTGTTTTTTCAGGCTGGATGACGCGTACAGGGTGAAGGTGGCAGATTTTGGTCTGGCCCGGGATGTCTTTGACAAGGAATACTACAGTGTGCGTCGTCATAAAAACGCTCGGCTGCCGGTGAAGTGGATGGCGCTGGAGAGTTTACAGACGCAGAAATTCACCACCAAGAGTGATGTGGTGAGAAAACGAGTCGTTACAGAAATTGGGGATTTATGTGACACCGGTATGAAGCATATTGGTCTCTTTATGTGGAATAATAATTTATATTTTTTTCCCCGCAGTGGTCATTCGGGGTGCTGCTGTGGGAGCTGATGACTCGGGGAGCCCCTCCATATCCAGACGTAGACCCCTATGACATCACCCGATACCTGTACAGGGGGAGACGCCTCCCACAGCCAGAGTACTGCCCGGACACACTGTGAGTACCTCTACTTTGCCACATCTCTGCCCATGGCCACGCTTGGAGAAGCAAGAGGAAGGTGTTGGAGTCTGTGCCACTTTTTGCCAATTATTTTCCCTTTTTAGAAGACCTAATTGGCCATATATTTGTCCTTTTTTTCCCTGTGACATCCTGGGGGAACAGCTGGGTGTTAATGGGCTCTACCCTGCACCCAGACACCCACATACCCTCCGGTAGCAACAATCAGACATCAAGGCCTCCAATCTTTTGCAAAAAAATTTGGCTCATTTGTCTACGGAGAGAGGGTTAGGGGTACAGGATACTAAAAAAAACAGCAGCAAAAATCACTCCACATGGTAGTATCTTCTAGTATCTTTTGACCTTGTAGAACTCTGTAGACCAGGGGTCTCAAACTGGTGGCCCTCCAGCTGTTGCGGAACTACAAGTCCCACCATTCCTCTTTGGGGGAGTCATGCTTGTAACTGTCAGCCTTGCAATGCCTCATGGGACTTGTAGTTTTGCAACAGCTGGAGGGCCGCCAGTTTGAGACCCCTGCTGTAGACCCTGATGGCTGCCAATGTATTTTCGGCCTCTGCATTCAGATGTTTCTTAAGCTCAGATGGGCAACTATCTGAACAGGACTCTTCCTTAGCTCCTCCAGGCAAAGGCCTAGTCCATCTTCCTCTGTGTCCCTATTTGATCCTCTATCCTCCTCTGTGTCTCTGTTTCATTCTCTGTCCTCCTCTGTGTCTGTTTTACACTTTGCCCCTCTCTGTATCTGTTTGATCCTCTATCTTCCTCTGTGTCTCTGTTTCATCCTCCATCCTTTTCATTGGTCATATGTGTTTTTAATAAGGCTATGTTATTTTAGAGATTTTGTAATAAAAAGTGTTTTTTATATAAATGGTTATGCATTTTTTATTTTTTTGGTTTCCATCAAAATCCCATAAGAGGGTTTTTTCCCAAGCCAATTATAGGGATGGTGGCAACCACTTTCCCAAACAGAGTAGACATACATTAGAAACTGTTTCATCCTCTGCGTTTCTGATCCTCTGTCCTTCTCTGTGTCTCGGTTTGATCCATTGTCCTTCTCTGTCTCGGTTTGATCCTCTGTCCTTCTCTGTGTCTTGGTTTGATCTTCTGTCCTTCTCTGTGTCTCTGTTGGATCCTCCGTCCTTCTCTGTATCTCTGTTTGATCCTCCGTCCTTCTCTGTGTCTCGGTTTGATTCCCCACCCTTCTCTGTGTCTGTTTGATCTTCTGTCCTCCTCTGTGTCTCGGTTTGATCCTCCATCCTTCTGTGTGTCTCGGTTTGATCCTCCATCCTTCTGTGTGTCTCGGTTTGATCCTCTGTCCTTCTCTGTGTCTCGGTTTGATCCTCCGTCCTTCTCGGTCTCGGTTTGATCCACTGTCCTTCTCTGTCTCGGTTTGATCCCCTGTCCTTTTCTGTCTCGGTTTGATCCCCTGTCCTTCTTTGTGTCTTGGTTTGATCCTCTGTCCTTCTCTGTGTCTCGGTTTGATCCTCTGTCCTTCTCTGTGTCTCGGTTTGATCCTCTGTCCTTCTCTGTGTCTCGGTTTGATTCTCCGTCCTTCTCGGTCTCGGTTTGATCCACTGTCCTTCTCTGTCTCGGTTTGATCCCCTGTCCTTCTCTGTGTCTCGGTTTGATCCTCTGTCCTTCTTTGTGTCTTGGTTTGATCCTCTGTCCTTCTCTGTGTCTCGGTTTGATCCTCTGTCCTTCTCTGTGTCTCGGTTTGATCCTCTGTCCTTCTCTGTGTCTCGGTTTGATCCTCTGTCCTTCTCTGTGTCTCGGTTTGATCCACTGTCCTTCTCTGTCTCGGTTTGATCCTCTGTCCTTCTCTGTGTCTTGGTTTGATCCTCTGTCTTTCTCTGTGTCTCTGTTGGATCCTCCGTCCTTCTCTGTATCTCTGTTTGATCCTCCGTCCTTCTCTGTGTCTCGGTTTGATCCTCCATCCTTCTCTGTGTCTCGGTTTGAACCTCCGTCCTCTGTGTCTCGGTTTGAACCTCCGCCCTTCTCTGTGTCTCGGTTTGATCCTCCGTCCTTCTATGTGTCTCGGTTTGATTCTCCGTCCTTCTCTGTGTCTCGGTTTGATCCTCCGTCCTTCTCTGTGTCTCCGTTTGAACCTCTGTCCTCCTCTGTGTCTCAGTTTGAACCTCTGTCCTCTGTGTCTCGGTTTGATCCCCCGTCCTTCTCTGTGTCTTGGTTTGATCCCCCGTCCTTCTCTGTGTCTCGGTTTGATCCTCCGTCCTTCTCTGTGTCTCGGTTTGATCCTCCGTCCTTCTCTGTGTCTCCGTTTGAACTTCTGTCCTCCTCTGTGTCTCAGTTTGAACCTCTGTGTCTCGGTTTGATCCCCCGTCCTTCTCTGTGTCTTGGTGTCTTGGTTTGATCCCCCGTCCTTCTCTGTGTCTTGGTTTGATCCTCTGTCCTCCTCCTGTGTCTCGGTTTGATCCTCTGTCCTTCTCCTGTGTCTCTGTTTTTGAGCCTCTGTCCTGCTCCTGTGTCTCTGTTTTTGAGCCTCTGTCCTGCTCCTGTGTCTCTGTTTTGATCCTCTATCCTCCTCTGTGTCCCCACAGATACACCCTCATGTTGCAATGCTGGAGCCCACACCCAGATGAGCGGCCGACCTTCACCCAACTGGTCAACGAGATGGAGACCATTTCCGACTCCCTTATGGGAGAGCACTACATCAATCTGAATGTGACCTACATCAACCTGGACCAGGACCTGCCTTTCCTGCCGGCACCCCCCGCATCGGAGGATGAGCTGGAGGAAGAGTCATCCCAGGAAGAAGAGGATGGTGATGGCATATACTGAGGGCCCATATGAAACGTCCTTCAGCTTTGAGGACTCCCTCAAATAAACTGGAACTGAAAGGTTGACAGTCCCCTAGATCTGGACTCCCTGGACCCCCCAGAATGTGCCATTTGCACAGTGTGAAGACACAATCAATAGGACCAAAATGAAACAGACCAATGTGAGTTTGTTACGAGTTGCACAAGTATCGACGATGAACTGCAGGTAGTAGGAGGACCAGACCAGCTCATATCGACGACTAATAAAAGGACAATTTTAAGACTGTATTTATTATTATTATTGGTGGATCAGCACAGAGCGGTATGTGCCTGGAAAAAAAGATTTGTTTTTATTGTCCAATAGGGAAATATTTGAGCTCCTTCTTCTGTCTCCTGTTGGGTACAATCACCCCCCAATTTCTGCTTTCCCAGTGACCTCAACATTTCCCTGCAGTAGTTTGTGTCTCTGCCCCTCCCACAACGGTGGGATTTCCCTGCAGTAGTTTGTGTCTCTGCCCCTCCCACAATGGTGGGATTTCCCTGCAGTAGTTTGTGTCTCTGCCCCTCCCACAACGGTGGGATTTCCCTGCAGTAGTTTGTGTCTCTGCCCCTCCCACAATGGTGAGATTTCCTGCAGTAGTTTGTGTCTCTGCCCCTCCCACAATGGTGAGATTTCCTGCAGTAGTTTGTGTCTCTGCCCCTCCCACAATGGTGAGATTTCCTGCAGTAGTTTGTGTCTCTGCCCCTCCCACAACAGTGAGATTTCCCTGCAGTAGT
>JBBGZY010002407.1:42500-255000 GCA_037952925.1 Lithobates clamitans
TGTTATATATTATATACTCCTGACCCCTGCATCCTATACACTGTTATATATTGTATACTCCTGACCCCTGCATCCTATACACTGTTATATATTGTATACTCCTGACCCCTGCATCCTATACACTGTTATATATTGTATACTCCTGACCCCTGCATCGTATACATTGTTATATATTACATACTCCTGACTCCATGCATCGTATACACTGTTATATATTGTATACTCCTGACCCCTGCAACCATATACACTGTTATATATTACATACTCCTGACCCCTGCATCATATACACTTATATACGTTACACACTCCTGACCCCTGCAACCATATACACTGTTATATATTACATACTCCTGACTCCATGCATCGTATACACTTATATACGTTACACACTCCTGACTCCTGCAACCATATACACTGTTATATATTATATACTCCTGACCCCTGCAACCATATACACTGTTATATATTATATACTCCTGACCCCTGCACTGTATACACTGTTATATATTATATACTCCTGACCCCTGCAACGTATACACTGTTATATATTGTATACTCCTGACCCCTGCATCGTATACACTGTTTTTCAATACATACTCCTGACCCCTGAACTGTATACAAGGTTATATATTGTATACTCCTGACCCCTGCACTGTATACACTACACTATACAATGCATTCACCATACCTCTGCACTGTATATACTGTGTTATGCTTTACACACCCCTCCTGCATTGTATACATTATGTACGCCTGACCCCTGCACTGTATACACTGTTATACAATACACACTCTATACCCCCGCACTGTATATACTATGCTAAACATTACACACACTTTGTATACACTGTTATATATTATAAACTCCTGACCCCCTTGCACTGTATACACTACCTTATTGGTTGCATACTTCTGACCCAGCTCTGTAAACACTGTTATGCTTTACATACTCCTGTACTGACTCCTGCACTGTCATTGTCATATATTACATACTCCTGACCCTTGCACTGTATACACTGTGTTATACATGACATATTACTGACTACTGCACTGTATAAACTACGGCATGCGTTATTATACAGAACTCCTGACCTCTGCACTCTAAACGTTGTTGTACATTACATAGTCCTGATTCCGTCACTGTATACTCCTGACCCCTGCACTGTTTATATGTCATGCTTTCATACTCCTGACCCCTGCACTTTACACACTATGCCATGCAATGCATACTCCTGACCCCTGGCACTGTTTATGGTATGTCGGACTTTTACACCTGACCCCTGGCACTGTTTATGGTATGTCGGACTTTTACACCTGACCCCTGCACTGTTTATGGTATGTCGGACTTTTACACCTGACCCCTGCACTGTTTATGGTATGTCATACTTTCATACTCCTGACCAGGGGCGTTGCTAGGTCTACAAAAGATCTGGAGCTAGATCCCATAGCAGCGTAGTAAAGAAAGTCATACGCTTGGGTGGGCATACACATGTATATAATATACGTGTGTGTGTGTGTGTATATGTGTATATATATATATATCCCCAGAGAGCCCCCCATTTACATCAGGGTCCCCAGAGAGCCCCCCCTCCCCTTGGGGACCCCTGCAGAGACTCGGGGCTATGGGCCCCAGATTTGGGGCTACAGCCCCAAAAGCCACCCCCTAGCGACGCCACTGCTCCTGACCCTGGCACTGTTCATGGTATGTCGTACTTTCATACTCCTGACCCCTGCACTGTTCATGGTATGTCGTACTTTCATACTCCTGACCCCTGCACTGTTTATGGTATGTCGTACTTTCATACTCCTGACCCTGGCACTGTTTATGGTATGTCGTACTTTCATACTCCTGACCCTGGCACTGTTTATGGTATGTCGTACTTTCATACTCCTGACCCTGGCACTGTTTATGGTATGTCGTACTTTCATAATCCTGACCCCTGCACTGTTCTATACAGTGCATTAATCTGCAGCAGTCAGCAGTTGTCAGGCAGTCCTAAACTTTTTCATTAAGTTCTCCTTTAAGGTAGGTTCCGAGAAAGTGAACCCTCATGGTTCTATATTCAGTAAAATAATATTAATATAAATATATATCATTTTTTTTAATCCCTAAATGTTGAGTGTCAGTGAGGCCGTCACGTTGGTCACTTTGGCACATTCATAAAATAGCCTTTAGTCCGTCCAGCGAATGGAGTCCCGGAATCTATTTAATCACCCCCTTTAAGCCACGCCCACCACGCAGTAGACTATGCATTCCTCGGGTCTTTCGCAATCCTCGGCTCGGACTTTACGTGACGCGGAGCGGCTGCCAGCGGCGTCTTCTCTACATTCCTCCATATAAAGCAACGAGGAGCCTCAGAGGAGAGAAAATATCCAGAAGCAGAATTTTATTTTAGTGGCGGGATGTCCGAATGTGACCGAGAAACAGGAGGGCGAGGATAAAGAGAACATAAAGAGAACCTGTCCTCCTGTGTATTGTGGGGGCGGGGAATCCTCTAGGACCTGTCCACACTGGCGGGCGCGCGTCGCGCACCATGGAACGCACGTAACGGTGGGCATTTGTAGCGATTCTCGCAAAGCATCGAAAATACACAAATACCACCGTTGAACAAAACAACACTGGTCCTAGCGCTCAAAATGAAAAAAAAAAGCAGAAAAAATGTACCTGTTACGTAATTCTAGCAGCTGTTATAAGGAAAGCAAAAGTGAGGAAACGAAACAAAACAAAACATACTCTCTTACAAAAGATACTATTGACAGCGCTTGGTAAAATAAAACATAAATGGACAAGAGCTCATAAGCTGCTGAAGTAATCTGACAAACTGCAGGCAATGCAATAACTTCATAAACAGCTAAAATAATCTCTCAATGTTAAACCTAAAAAAAAGGAGAAAAACATTCCATGCACTGAAAAAGAGATCAAATATCCCAAGTCTTTCATTCAAACAAATGCCAGCAGTAGCATATAAATCAGTTGCAACCACTGCACAGCCTCAGAAACTTCCTATGTAAAGTTCATTGCGAGTATCGGACATCAGTAAAAGGGAAAGGATGGGATTCTATTTCCTCTGGAGTGCACACATCCAAGGGTCACTACACCTTCACCACATCATTGCACTGACGCGTTTCGTCATTCCGTCTTCAGAGGGCGCCCTCTGAAGACGGAATGACAGAACGCGTCAGGGCATGATGTGGTGGAGGTGTAGTGACCCTTGGATGTGTGCACTCCAGAGGAAATAGAATCCCATCCTTTCCCTTTTACTGATGTCCGCCTGTCTCAAGCTGGTAGGTCGCGTGGTCATGTTCTGACGCGTTTTGTCATTCCGTCTTCAGACGCTGGTAGGTCGCGTGGTCAGGGCATGATGTGGTCAGGGCATGATGTGGTGGAGGTGTAGTGACCTTTGGATGTGTGCACTCCAGAGGAAATAGAATCCCTTCCTTTCCCTTTTACTGATGTCCGCCTGTCTCAAGCTGGTAGGTCGCGTGGTCATGAACTGACGCGTTTCGTCATGCCGTCTTCAGAGGGCGCCCTCTGAAGACGGAATGATGAAATGCGTCAGGGCATGACCATGCGACCTACCAGCTTGAGGCAGGCAGCGTCATCAAGTGCATGGAATGTTTTTCATGGAATGTTTTGTTTTGCTTTCTCGCAAAGCATCGTTACAGTGAATCACACGGGTTACTTTTTTCTTTTTTTTTATAAACCTAAAAGTTACAAAAATGACTTCATTGTATTTTACGCTTCAACGTAAATGGCCTGAAAATTTAATCTACACCCACCGGCCGCTTTATTAGGTCCCCCTTGCTAGTAGTGGGTTGGACCCCCCTTTTGCCTTCATTCTTGGTGGCATAGATACAACAAGGTGTTGGAAACGTCCCTCAGAGATTTTTGCTCCATAGTGACATGATAACATCACACAGTTGCTGCAGATTTGTCGGATGCACATCCATGATGCCAATCTCCCGTTCCACCACATGCCAAAGGTGCTCTATTGGATGAGATGTGGTGAGTGTTGGAGGCTAGACCAAACAAAAATTCTTTTGCTTGATTCATTTTTTTTTGCTTTTTTCTGAAATTCGGAAATCTGAAAATTCGGATTTTCGAATTTCGGATTTTTGAATTTCCAAATTTCGCATTTTCGAATGGAAATTCCAAAATCTGAAATAATAGTTAACTAATAATAACTTAACTATTACTAACTATTAAATTATAGGTGTTGGAATTTCCTTTCAAATTTGGCTGTTAGTGAACGTAATGAATACGAATTTATCCGAAACGAATGCCGCATCTAAACAAATGGAATGCAACAAATTAATAATAATACGTTTTATTCTTATTATTGTTATTTATTATTATTAGATCGTTACATTCCATTTGTTTAGATACAGCTTTCGTTATTTTAGATAATTCGTAACTTCGGATAAATTCGTATTCGTTACGTTCACTAACAGCCAAATTTGAACGGAAATTCCAATACCTATAATTTAATCGTTGGTATTAGTTCGTTATTTTAGATTTTTCGGATTTTCAAATTTCCAAATTTCCGAAATTTCCATATTTTGAATTTTGGGAAATGTGAAAATTGGGAAATTTCGGAATTAACAAATTTGTCAAAATTCGTTAAAAAAAAAAAAAAAAAATTCGTAACGAATTGCACACGTCTAGTGGAGGCCATTAGAGTACAGGGACCTCATTGTCCAGTGGTGAGATGATTGGAGCTTTGTGACATGGTGCATTATCCTGCTGGAAGGAGCCATCAGAAGATGGGGACACTGTAGTCATAAAGGGATGGACATGGTCAGCAACAATACTCAGGGGGGCCGTGGGGTTTAAACCATGCTCAATTGGTACTAAGGGGCCCAAAGTGTGCCAAGAAAATATCCCCCCCCCCACCATTACACCCCCACCACCAGCCTGAACCAGTGATACCCCATCCCCCCCACCATTACACCCCCACCACCAGCCTGAACCGGTGATATCCCATCCCCCACACCATTACACCCCACCACCAGCCTGAACCGGTGATACCCCATCCCCCACACCATTACACCCCCACCACCAGCCTGAACCGGTGATACCCCATCCCCCACACCATTACACCCCCACCACCAGCCTGAACCGGTGATATCCCATCCCCCACACCATTACACCCCCACCACCAGCCTGAACCGGTGATACCCCATCCTCCACACCATTACACCCCCACCACCAGCCTGAACCGGTGATATCCCATCCCCCGCACCATTACAAACCCACCACCAGCCTGAACCGGTGATACCCCATCCCCCCACACCATTACACCCCCACCACCAGCCTGAACCGGTGATACCCCATCCCCCACACCATTACACCCCCCACCACCAGCCTGAACCGGTGATACCCCATCCCCCACACCATTACACCCCCACCACCAGCCTGAACCGGTGATACAAGGCAGGATGGATCCATGCACCAAATTCTGACCCCACCATCTGAATGTCGCGGCTGAAATCCAGACTCATCAGACCAGGCAACATTTTTCCAATCTTCTATCGTCCAATTTTGTTGATCCTGTGCCAATTGTAGCCTCAGTTTCCTGTTCTTAGCTGACAGGAGGGGCACCCGGTGTGGTCTTCTGCTGCTGTAGCCCATCTGCTTCAAGGTTGGATGTGTTGTGTGTTCAGAGATGGTATTCTGCATACCTTGGGTGTAACGAGGGGTTATTGGAGTTACTGTTGTCTTTCTATCATCTGGAACCAGTCTGCCCATTCTCCTCTGACCTCAACAAGGCATTTTCCTCCACAAAACTGCCGCTCACTGGATATTTTCTCTTTTTTCCACCATTCTCTGTAAACCCCGAGAGATGGTTGTGTGTGAAAATCCCAGAAATACTCAGACCGGCCCGTCTGCCTCCAACAACCACGCCACGTTCAAAGTCACTTAATTCCCCTTTCTGATGGTCACTTTGAACTTCAGCAAGTCGCCTTCACCACGTCTAGATGCCTAAATTGGAGTTGCTGCCATGTGATTGGCTGATTAGTAATTTGTGTTACCGAGCAATTGTACCCAATAAAGCGGCCGGTAAGGGTACACAGCAATTGTTTTCTGTGTGTTCTTGCACTGAGCCTGCATTGATCATTGCAGGCTTAATGCACGTGGTGTTAGTTCTCTCCCTGTCCCTCTTCTTCTTTTTTTTTTTTTCTAACTTTTAAAAATATATTTAATAAAGTAATATAAGGTCAACAATGATGCTCAGCCTTCCCCCTCGATTACATGTAAAGTGATTATATTCAGATTGCTGACTTGTAGAAGGGAGCGGATGTGCTGAACTCTTCTCCTGAAAAATCATCTGAAATAAGGAAAGTATCACCTACAGAACTAACAGTTTTTTAAATGTCAAGAAATAAAGCAAGAACAGCAGATGGCGCTCTATAGAGAATATCCCTATGACTAGAGTGCCATCTGCTGGAAGCTCAGTATTACTGCAGCAGAACAAATCTGTCCATAGAGCACCACCTGCTGAACATTCCGCAGCACTGCAGCAGTTATATAATGTCTATGGCCACTTCAGTTCCAGGCCTGTTCTGGCACTTTTTGTTTATAAGTAAAAATCTGTATTTTTTTTTTTTTTTTGCTAGAACCCGCAAAAATGATGTATATATATATTTTTTTTCATCATAGAATAAAATGCCGATCATTGCAATTTTTTTTTATGTCACGTGGTATTTGCGCAGCGTTTTTTTTTACATGCAATTTTTGTAGGGAAAAAAACGGAAAATTGTATACTCACCTTTCCGTAATTTTCCTTTCCTGTCGTATCTTCATGGCAGCATACACTTTGGGTTGTGACTCCGCCCCCACAACCTGATAGGACTACATAGCTATAAGTTGTAGAGATGGCCCCTGCCCAGTATTCTCCGTATATATATATCTCACCTTAGACGGGTGGGAGATTGTATGCTGCCATGAAGATACGACAGGAAAGGAAAATTACGGAAAGGTGAGTATACAATTTTCCGTTTTCCTGTCGCATCATGGCAGCATACACTTTGGGGAGTAACTCGCAAAGACTGGGTGGGAATTCAAACTAAGTTTATTAATCAAATAATAGAGGAATTGGCCTGGATAACGGATCTTCCGAAATCCACCGTGGATAAGCAGGCGGAATCCACCTTGTAATGAGACATGAAGGTGTTCCTGGAGGACCAGGTAGCCGCTCTGCAAATCGTCTCCGCCGAGACTCTACAATATGCCGCCCAGGAGGTTGCCACTGCCCTGGTGGAGTGTGCCCTTAAGCCCTCAGGTACTTGATGGTTACTCAGTGAGTAAGATCTCTTGATGGTCTTTACTAGCCATGAAGCAATGGTGCGTGAGGATGCCGCTTGACCTCTCCTGAAACCATGTGGGATAATTAGGAGGTTTTCCGACTTTCTGATGGATTTTGTTGCTGAGAGGTATTCTATAACGGTACCCTTAACATCTAGTGGATGAGGGTCTCCCTGATCCGTGCTGAGTGCTGGAAGATTAATCTCCTGATTAAAATGGAAGGATGAGGACACCTTGGGGATGAATCGATCCGAAGGCCTTAGGACTAGCCTGTCTGGAAGAACAACCAAGTATGGTTCGCTAACCATTAGAGCTTGCATCTCTGACACTCGCTTCGCCGATGTTATGGCTATTAAAAATGAAACCTTCAGCGTCAGATCCCAGAGGGATATGCTCTGCATTGGAAAAAAGGGTTCCTTGGATAATGACTCCAGAACAATTGAGAGATCCCAGACCGGGAATGACGGTTTTCTGGGGGGCCTCAGCTTTAGACAGGCCCTCTGAAACTGAACCACCAGAGGCTCTTGCGCCCATTTAACTCCTGTCAAGGCGGACAGGGCCGATACCTGGACCTTCAGGGTGCTTGACCTAAGGCCTTTCTCTAGGCCTGATTGAAGGAACTCCAAGATGTGAGACACCGACGGGGAGGACGAGTCCCAACCTTGCTGGTGGGAGAAGGAGACAAATTTTTCCCAAACTCTTCTGTACGTGATGTTGGTAGTAGGCTTTCTGGCCTGGAGTAAGGTATCCACCACCTTCTGGGAACAGCCCTGCTCTAGGTACCTAGCCCTTTCAGTCTCCAGGCCATCAAGTGTAGCTTCCCCGGGTTCGGGTGAAGAAGATGTCCCTGGGAGAGTAGGTCTGACGTCAATGGGAGAGGCAGAGGCTCTGCCATGTTCAGCTGCATGAGGGTAGTAAACCATGGCCTCCTCGGCCAGAAAGGGATCACTGCTACCACCAATGCTGTTGACTTCTTGAGCCTCAGGAGGAATCTCGCTATGAGAGGTGTCGGGGGGAAAATGTACCCCAGGTGAAAGTTCCAGGGGTGTTGGAGGCAGTCCGTCCCCTCTGCCGAAGGAAACGGTGTCCTTGATAGGAATCTCTGGCACTTTGTGTTCTCCGGAGTTGCTGCTAGGTCTATCTCTGGAGGACCCCAGGTTCGGGATATGAGAGCATAGGCTTGTGGACTCAGAGACCATTCGTTGTTGGAGTGGAAATTTCTGCTTAGTGAGTCGGCTAAGGTGTTCTGGACTCCCGGGACATAAACCGCCTTTAGGTCCAGTAGATTCAGCTGCGCCCATTCCAGAACAGGACGGACCTCCTGTAACATGGACCTGCTTCTGGTGCCCCCCTGCCTGTTGATGTAGGCAACGGCCACCTTGTTGTCCATCCTTAGGAGGACGTGCTTCCTCCTCAAGTGAGAACTGAAGGCCAGGAGAGCCTGGAACGCTGCTCTCATCTCCAGAACGTTCGACACTGTATCCTGTGCCCTGAAAGGCCAACGACCCTGAGCCGCAAGGTCCTGATAGTGGGCACCCCATCCCTGTAGACTGGCATCTGAGGTCACGGTTTCTTGATAGGGAGTGACTATCTGCCTGCATCTTCCCAAGTTGTGAGGACGTACCCACCACATCAACGATTGCTTTACCTCCTGAGAGATGAGGATTGGTTGGGACATTGATGTGCCCTTCCACTGACGTAGGAAGGAGATCTGGAGAGGCCTCGAATTCCATTGCGCCCATTGGACCATTGGAATGGTGGAAGCTAGGGAGCCCAGGATACTGAGACAGGTCCTGGCCGGGAGCATTGTAGCGGAGATCGCCCTTTTCACCTTTTGGATTAGAGGAGGGATTTTTTCCCCCGGAAGTTCCGCCGTATTCTCCCTTGTGTCCAATTCGGCCCCCAGAAAGACCATTCTCTGTGTTGGATGGATGTTGCTCTTCTTCCAATTTATCAGCCACCCTAGGGACTGTAATGTGGAGACCAGGATTTCCCTGTGAAGGACAAGAGAGTCCTGGCTGTCTGAGAGAAGTAGGATGTCGTCCAGGTAATGGTGGACCCTCAGCCCGTTTTCTCTCAGGTGGGCTATTACAGGTAATAGGACTTTTGTAAACGTCCTGGGTGCGGTAGAGATCCCGAACGGAAGGCTTCGGAATTGGAAGTGCCGATGATTTAGGGTAAACCGGAGGAATTTTTGGAACTCGGAATGGATAGGGATATGCAAATACGCGTCCTGGAGGTCGATTGACAGCATCCAATCTCCCAAGTTTATTGCTTGGAGGATTGATTGAAGGCTTTCCATCTTGAATGTTTCCAACCGTATCGACCGGTTGAGGTTTTTTAGGTCCAAGACTGGACGAAGGTCCCCTGATTTCTTTTTCACTAAGAAAAGTGGGGAGTAGAAACCTTTGCCTCTTTGGGATGGTGGTACCTCCACTATTGCTTGTTTCTGGAGCAACTCTTGGATATACTGGACTAGGGATAGTCTTTTCTCTTGAGAGGGAGGAAGTCTGGTTGAGCAGAATTGGTCTCTTGGAGGACGACCTCTGAATGCCCACCTGTGTCCGAAATGAATGGTGGACACCGTCCATGGGTCTTTTATCATTCCCGCCCAGACCAACTTGAACTTTGTGAGTCTGGCCCCCACTACCGCTGGTTGGGCGGGCGAACCTTCAAAAGGACTTCTGGTCATTGGAGGCAGGGGTCTTGGGTTTCTGGAACTTAAGGAAGGACGTCTGGGGGTTCTTCCAGCTCCTTCTGTATTCCTTCCCGGGTCTATAGGATTTCGCATCCCTATATCTTTCCGGAAGGTTACGTTTAAAGGGAGGTGGCCTTTGTTGCTTCGGCCTTCTGTCCGATGGTATGAGACCCGACTTCCCGCCTGTTACTTTAGAGATTGCGGTATCCAGCTTTGCTCCAAAGAGGTTCACCCCATCATATGGAATCCTGCACCAGTTTGACTTTGAGGCGGGGTCAGCCGACCAAGGTTTAAGCCATAGCGCCCTTCTGGCCATTACAGAGGCTAACATGGACCTTGATGTGGATCTGATGGTATCTACGGAAGCCTCCGCCACGAAATCTCCCGCAAGGCTAAGTTCTTGTAAGGCCTTAGTGATCTGTTCTTGATCTGTGCCCTCAGTGACGAGCCTCGCTGTAGCTGAGGACCAGCTGGAGATAGCTTTCCCAACCGCCGCTAATGCCACCGCTGGCCTGCAGGCGCCTCCTGCGAACAGGTAAGCTCTCTTAAGGTCTGTATCCACCTTCCTGTCAAGCACGTCTCTGAACGTTACTGCATCTTCAATGGGGAGCGTCACGTGCCTGGCTAGACGCATCAGAGATGCATCCACTACTGGAGGAGAAAGTAAAGGAGATACTTTGGGTTCCTTGAGAGGGTACAGTTTGGTGAGTCTGTTGGACAGACTGAACTTCTTTTCCGGATTCTGCCACTCCTCCTTAATGAGCTCTTCTAACTCGTCGATGAATGGGAAAGCCTCCGGAACCTTCTTGAGGTTTGGGAAATATTTTCTCTGTTTAGGCTGTGTCTCCTCAAGCTCCTCCCAGTTAATCGCTTCCTTAACCGATCTGATGAACGGTTCTATGAGCGCGAAATCAAAGCCAGCTGAAGCTTCCGGCTCCTCATCATCCGACGGTAGGTCTTGCTCTCTTGATGCACTGGGAATGGTGGGTGAGGTGCTATAGGTCGTAAACTCCACATCAGGAGTTGAGACCTGGGGAGTAGAGACTCCAGTGGGTTCTATGGAATCCGGCTCTTTCTCCCTGGTGGCTTCATCTATGCACTTGCGGCAGGCTAGTTTGTCTGGGAGGGCCGTGGCCCCACATACCCAGCAAGCGTTCCCGGCTGGACGGGAAGGGTGCGTAGAGGATTGGTGTCCTCGTGCAGGGGATCTTCTGCGGTGGGAACGGCTATGCCTTGAGTGGGATCGACTCCGTCTGCGACTCCCCTTGCGGCCTGAGCGGCTTCTTCCGCGTGAGCGGCTGCGTCTATGGCCGGAGCGGCTTCTCCTGTGCGAAGATTCTCTTCGTGATTTAGATGATCTTGCGGACCTGACAGGGCTGACCAATTAGGTAGCATTAGTACGGTCCTGCTCTCTTTTTCAATCTTCTCTACTTACCGCTGGAATCCCCCCCCCTTACCTATTAGGCTGGTGGTGATCTGCTGGGGCAGCGGCCTCCATAGGAGAAGAAGGTGAATACCTGAGAAAGGTATAGGAAGGTAAGAGCATGCAGCCAGGTCCCAAAAAACAGTGTATAAGTATTAGACACTTACCCAGAGGGAGAGGGTAGCTTTAGGAATGCAGAAGTTCAAAACAGCAGCAGTCAGAAGTCTTCCAGGGAGCAAGGAGAGTTCAGAAATGACAAACAGGGCTTTTAAATCTGCCGCCATGGCCGCCGAGGTCACGACCCGCTCGCACATGCGCAGTAGCGGCGCGATGCGCCCGGCGCCATCTTGGAAACTGGCAAAATCGAAAGGACGCCCTGACGGCGCGCACTGCGCATGCGCGGAAGTGCCGAGACGCTCGGGAAGCCTGTAGGGAGGCACAGAGGGACCACAGAGCCCAGCATAGAGGGAAAAAGACCAAAAGTGAGAAAAAGAGGCATGGCGACCGCTGCACAACAACTAAGCCTGTTTAAGGCTTATACCAGACCGCAACATACCCCCGAGATCACCAGAGCAGGGCTCCTTCCATCTAGCTCGTTTAGAGGCTGTACAGGTAAGGACTTCCACCCAGGAGAGGCTAGAACCTGGCTGGGGCGAATTCGGTAAGGGGGTGCTTCTGATATGTTCAGTCCTTCAGGTGAGGAAAAATAAGAGAATACTGGGCAGGGGCCATCTCTACAACTTATAGCTATGTAGTCCTATCAGGTTGTGGGGGCGGAGTCACAACCCAAAGTGTATGCTGCCATGAAGATGCGACAGGAAATACATTTAATGAATGTTAATGCAAAAAAAAAAAAAAACGATATATAACACAATTTTCTGGTGAAATATAAAAGATAATGATACGCCGAGTAAATTAACGTTATGCTTTAAAATTGCCCACGCTCATGGAATGGCGGCAAACTACGATACTTAAAAATCTCCATAGGCGATGCTTTTACATTTTTCACAGTTTAGAGTTAGAGGAGGTCTAGTGCTAGAATTATTGCTCTCGCTCTAAGGTTTGTGGCGATACCTCACCTGTGTGATGCAAACACCGTTTACATATGCGCGCATGACTTGCATATGCATTTTGCTTCTGCACATAAGCACAGAGGGATCGGGGGTGGGGGGGGTGGTTTAATTTTTTTAATTTAAATTTAAAAAAAAAAAATTTTTAAATATTTTTTATTTTTACACTTTCCCTTTTTAATTTTTTTTTTTGATCACTTTTATTCCTATTAACTGGACTTGCCCCGTTTAATGACCAGGTCATTTTTTGTGATACGGCACTGCGTCCCTTTAACTGACAGTTGCGCAGTCGTGCGTCCTTGTACCCAAACAAAATTTAGGTCCTTTTTTTTCCACAAATAGATCTTTCTTTTGGTTGTATTTGCTCACCTCTGCAAGTTTTTAGTTTTTGCGCTATAAACAAAAAAAGACAACAATATTTTTTTACTTTCTGCTTTAAAACATATCCAATAAAAAAAAAAATGAAAAAAAAAATCGAATTTCTTCATCAATTTAGGCCAATATGTATTCTGCTACATGTTTTTGGTAAAAAAAAAAAAAAAAAATCCCAATAAGCGTATATTGTTTGCTTTGGGCAAAAGTTATAGTGTCTACAAACTCTGGGATTTTTTTTTTAATAGTAATGGTGGCGATCAGCGACTTTTAGCGGGACTGCCACAAATAGAGCTTCTTTTTGGAGGTATTTGATCGTCTCTGCGTTTTTTATTTTTTGCGCTATAAACAAAAAAAAGACAATTTTGAAAAAAAAAAAAACAATCTTTTTTTACTTATTGCTATAATACATATGCAAAAAAAAAAAAGATCTAAAAAAAAAAATTTCCTAATCCGTTTAGGCTAATATGTATTATATTATATTATATTAAAATACGACATGTTTTTGGTAGAAAAAAATCGCAATAAGCGTATATTCATTGGTTTGTGCAAAGGTTATAGTGTCTACAAAATATGGGACATATTTATGGCATTTTTATTTATTATTATTATTATTATTTTCTTTTTACTAGTAATGGCGGTGATCAGTGATTTTTAGCGAAACTGCGAAATTGCGGCGGACAGATCGGACACTTTTGAAACTTTTTCGTAATCACCAACATTTATACAGCGATCACAGCTATAAAAATGCACTGATTACTGGATAAATGTCACTGGCAGGGAAGGAGTTAACACTAGGGGGCGATCAAGGGGTTAAGTGTTCCCTAGGGAGGTGTTTCTAAATGTGGGGGTATGGGACGGACTGGGAGTAGAGAGAGATTGCTGTTCCTGATCACTAGGAACAGACAATCTCTCTCTAACTCCCTGTCGGAATGGGGATCTGTCTGTTTACAATGACAGATCCCCGTTTCTGTCTCTCTGTGGAGCGATCGCGGGAGGCCTGGCGGACATCGCGGCCGCCGGCCATGAGCATTGGCTCTAGTGTCGCGCCGGGGAGCGCACGCGTGCGCGCCTCCAATAGCTCTTAAAGCGGCCGATGTGCAATGACGGCGGTTCGCGCAGCTGTGCCAACTGCGCCGGCTGGTCAGCAAGTTGTTAAACATCCCTTGTAATAGAAAAGGGATGACAGGTCCTCTTTATAAAGAGATCTGGGGGTCTAAAAGACCCCCAGATCTCACCACTAAAAGCAAAAGAAAATAAAAATTGTTTCCCTTTACCTCAGACCGAAAGTGACATTGTGACGTCGCTCCATTCCTCCAAAATCATAGAGGTGATCAGAGATGGTCTGGTCTCGGTTCACCTCTATGGCCAGCCACGTCAACCTTTTTGGATCGTTTCCCCGGGTGCACCGGTAAGAAACGGTAAGCAATCCAGCACTGATCGGCCACTCGGACCGCTTTCATGAGAGAGCCAATCGACACTTGGGAAAAAAAATAAATAAATAGTGGGGTTATGGCTGAATATCTTCAGTCATAACCCCGGTAAGCCACTTGCGAGCCGCAACGTATATATATATATATATAGGTATTGTAGAGCTGCACGATTTTGGCTAAAATGAGAATCACGATTTTTTTTTTCTTAGAATAAAGATCACGATTCTCGTGTTGTAACATCTTTCACATTATACAAAAAAAAATTGGGCTAACTTTACAGTTTAGTTTTTAAAAAAAAAATTCATTAAAGTGTATTTAAAAAAAAAAATGAGTTTGAAAGACTGCTGCGCAAATACGGCGTGACATAAAATATTGCAACAACCACCATTTTATTCTATAGCATCTCTGCTAATATATATATATATATATATATATATATATAGATACAGATATCTATATATATATATTATTTGTATATTTGTATATATCTATATTATCTATATATATATATATATATATATATATATATATATATATATATATATATATATAATCATGTTTGGGTGTACCAAGTAATTTTATAGCAGAAAATAATGATTTTTACTTGTAATCAACAAATGTCAGAAAAGTTTTGGCCTTTAAATAGTTAAACTTCCTTCATTTACACTCTGGAGTTCTTTCCTTTTGATAAAAGAAGGAAAAGATACTTTGTTTCTACTTATTCTCTTGTTGTGATTAAACTTGGCAGGCTACCCGGATTTTTTTTCCCCCCAGCTGTGAGAACTCTCTGCACTTGTTAGAAAGAATCGTGAGGTGCTGTTTTGAAGATCGGGAAGAGAAAAAAAGATCGCAATTTTGTTTCTTAACAATTAATCGTGCAGCTCTAACGTATTGCGGTCGGCAAGTGGATAGAGCGCCACCTACTGGAAACACACAGCAAAGAAATAACGCAGATGCTGCACCACCTGCTGGAAGTTCATTGGGGGCTCATTCACACCATCGCCCCCGAGTTTTCCTCAAAATGCATTGAATTGCCCATTCAGACATCATGTAGCGGGAACTTGCAATCCCGCTGGCGATTTTGTTTTTTTTTTGTGCGAGCGATTTTCATGCGTCTCCATGCGGCACGCCTAAGACAGCCCATTCACTTGAAAGGGCGGCTCTATTCGCGTTTGTCATGCAAAAAAAAAAAAAAAAGCTCATGCACCTTATTGGGTGACGAGCTTCATGTGTTTTTTTTTTTTTTAAACGCGTGTTCTGCCGTGATTTCTGACGCGATTCACACAGCAAAAATCGTACAACGTGTTTGGGATGCCGTTAAGAATCGATGACACCCAAAACGCAGGTCGTGTGTTCGGCAGCCAGATTTGGAATTTGTGGCAGAATTTCAGGGATGCTGCCTGCGATTCCCGAATCGCCTAGCATGAGCGGGCTTTGTATTTTTAATGCATGGCATTGAAGCCCAGGGTGCGTTTTACATGCAGTTTCTTCCTGTGGGGACATTGGTGCGTTTTTCAAGTCACATCCCAATTAAAATGCAATTTGCATTTTAGTGCATTTTCTGTTCGTTTTCCACAGATGCAGCAAGCAGGTTTTTTTTTTTTCAACCATTACGTACCGCTATCTTAGGTCTGTTTCACACACACACAGGATTCCGCTTGTATAAGAGCAGTGTGAACACCGAGCTTTTCAGAAGCTTTTGAATTACCATTCATCTCCAGTTTGTTAAATGTTTAAACACAAATCCTAATGGATGTGCTGATTGCCACTTTAAACAAGCTGCTGGCAGGCTTCCGAACTTCTTGAAGCTTGTTGAAAGCCTGCTAGCACTTCATTACCACACCTCTCAACTTTCTGAGATGGGAATGAGGGACACCTATCACCAAAAGTATGCAGGCATAGGACACACCCCTGGCCACGCCCCCTAAAGGAAAATTGTACAAAAAAAACAAGATTGGTTGAACCCACAAGTGCTTTTTTTAACCACTACTATTCCTTCATATTGGCTTTTGGAATTTACAAATGCAGCAATTTAGAAATCAGATGAAAGGTTTAGCGCCGGGAAACACTTTTTGATAGATAAAAAGTGCATTTTATATAAATACATCTATACAGATCAGACCAAAATGAGGAGGAATGAGGGACATTGCTCCAAATCAGGGACAGTCCCTTGAAATCAGGGACAGGTGGGAGGTATGCATTACTGCTCTATAGCTAAAAGACGACTATAGCACAGCTCCATTGTTCCTGGAGGGTGTCTCTGGGCGTCCTCCCGGAAACCACACCTCCCGCATGCCCCCTTGGGCTGGCATCCAGCATGCCCTGTGATTGCTGGGTCCTTCTGAGCTGGGTCCAATCACAGCTGATCCGAATGTAAACAGACTTCCTGGTTATAGGCAGTAATTTCCTCACGTGCTGTAAAAGCGTTAAGGAAGGAGAGCCGGTAACCTGCAAGTGTGACAGAGGACACAGGTAATCAGGGCACTGTCCATTAGTGCAGCCCCATCAGTGCTGCTTATCAGTGCCCATCAATGCCTCCCCATCAGTGCTTTGTATCATTGCTTCCTATCAGTGCCCATCAATGCCTCCCTATCAGTGCCCATCAATGTCTCCTCATCAGTGCTTCCTATCGGTGCCCATCAATGCCTCCTCATCAGTGCTTCCTATCAGTGCCCATCAATGCCTCCTCATCAGTGCCAGTGCCCATCAATGCCTCCCCATCAGTGCTTTGTATCATTGCTTCCTATCAGTGCCCATCAATGCCTCCCTATCAGTGCCCATCAATGCCTCCCCATCAGTGCCACCTATCAGTGCCCACCAATGTCTCCTCATCAGTGCTTCCTATCAGTGCCCATCAATGCTTCCCCATCAGTGCTGCCTATCAGTGTCCATCAATGCCTCCCCATTAGTGCTGCCTACCAGTGTCAATCAATGCCACCCTATCAGTGCCGCCTATCAGTGCCCATCAATGCCTCCTCATCAGTGCCAGTGCCCATCAATGCCTCCCCATCAGAGCTGCTTATCAGTGCCCATCAATGCCTCCCCATCAGTGCTTCCTATCAGTGCCCATCAATGCCTCCCCATCAGTGCCACCTATCAGTGCCCATCAATGCTTTCCCATCAGTGCCGCCTATCAGTGCCCATCAATGCCTTCCCATCAGTGCCGCCTATCAGTGTCAATCAATGCCTTCCCATCAGTGTCGCCTATCAATGCCCATCAATGCCTCCCCATCAGTGCTTTGTATCATTGCTTCCTATCAGTGCCCATCAATGCCTCCTCATCAGTGCCAGTGCCTATCAATGCCTCCCCATCAGTGCCACCTATCAGTGCCCATCAATGCTTCTCCATCAGTGCTGCCTATCAGTGTCCATCAATGCCTCCCCATCAGTGCTGCCTATCAGTGTCAATCAATGCCACCCTATTAGTGCCGCCTATCAGTGCCCATCAATGCCTCCCCATCAGTGCCGTCTATCAGTGCCCATAAATGCCTCCCCATCAGTGCTTCCTATCAGTGCCCATCAATGCCTCCCCATCAGTGCCAACTATCAGTGCCCATCAATGCCTTCCCATTGAATAGCTGAGCTACGATGATGTCACTCCTGCGAGTTCTGAATGGACAGCACAGTCCATTCAGAGCCCAGTGCGCATGCGCCAGTGACGTCACCAGCTGTTGCCACAGTAACGACGCACGTTTAGCAGATATTTACTGCATCTATTAGGTAAGCCTTATTATAGGCTATAGGTAAAAAAACAAACACATGTTAGTTTACTACTACTTTAAAGTGGCAATCAGCACTCTACAAACACTGTGAGGCTGCTGCAGTGCTAAACAGTGTCCTGCAGATGGCGCTCCATGAACAGTATAAAACCACTGTAGTGCTACTAAGCTTCCAGCAGATGGCGCACTACAGACATTATAAGGCAGCTGCAGTGATACGGAGCTTCCAGCAGATGGTGCTCTATGAACATTATTAGGCTGATATTTCAATTTTTGGTGGAAGTTGGAGAATTGAACCATCTCACCGGCCACTTTATTGGGTACACCTTGCTAGTAGCGGGTTGGACCCCCTTTTACCTTCATTCTTGGTGGCATAGATACAACAAGGTTTTGGAAACGTTCCTCAGAGATTTTGCTCCATAGTGACATGATAACATCACACAGTTGCTGCAGATTTGTCGGCTGCACATCCATGATGCCGAATCTCCCGTTCCACCACATCCCAAAGGTGCTCTATTGGATGAGATCTGGTGAGTGTGGTGCTCTATTGGATGAGATCTGGTGAGTGTGGAGGACATTGGAGTACAGGGACCTCATTGTCCAGTGGTGAGATGATTGGAGCTTTGTGACATGGTGCATTATCCTGCTGGAAGGAGCCATCAGAAGATGGGGACACTGTAGTCATAAAGGGATGGACATGGTCAGCAACAATACTCAGGGGGGCCGTGGTGATTAAACCATGATCAATTGGTACTAAGGGGTCCAAAGTGTGCCAAGAAAATACCCCCCCCACCACCATTACACCCTCCACCACCAGCCTGAACCGGTGATACCCCATCCCCCCCACACCATTACACCCCCACCACCAGCCTGAACCGGTGATACCCCATCCCCCACACCATTACACCCCCACCACCAGCCTGAACCGGTGATACCCCATCCCCCTCACACCATTACACCCCCACCACCAGCCTGAACCGGTGATACCCCATGCCCCACACCATTACACCCCCACCACCAGCCTGAACCGGTGATACCCCATCCCCCACACCATTACACCCCCACCACCAGCCTGAACCGGTGATACCCCATCCCCCACACCATTACACCCCCACCACCAGCCTGAACCGGTGATACCCCATGCCCCACACCATTACCCCCCCACCACCAGCCTGAACCGGTGATACCCCATCCCCCACACCATTACACCCCCACCACTAGCCTGAACCGGTGATACCCCATCCCCCACACCATTACACCCCCACCACCAGCCTGAACCGGTGATACCCCATGCCCCACACCATTACCCCCCCACCACCAGCCTGAACCGGTGATACCCCATCCCCCACACCATTACACCCCCACCACCAGCCTGAACCGGTGATACCCCATCCCCCACACCATTACACCCCCACCACCAGCCTGAACTGGTGATACCCCATCCCCCACACCATTACACCCCCACCACCAGCCTGAACTGGTGATACCCCATCCCCCACACCATTACACCCCCACCACCAGCCTGAACCGGTGATACCCCATCCCCCACACCATTACACCCCCACCACCAGCCTGAACCGGTGATACCCCATCCCCCCCACACCATTACACCCCCACCACCAGCCTGAACCGGTGATGCCCCATCCCCCCCACCATTACACCCCCACCACCAGCCTGAACCGGTGATACCCCATCCCCCCCACACCATTACACCCCCACCACCAGCCTGAACCGGTGATACCCCATCCCCCACACCATTACACCCCCACCACCAGCCTGAACCGGTGATACCCCATCCCCCACACCATTACACCCCCACCACCAGCCTGAACCGGTGATATCCCATCCCCCACACCATTACACCCCCACCACCAGCCTGAACCGGTGATATCCCATCCCCCCCACCATTACACCCCCACCATCAGCCTGAACCGGTGATATCCCATCCCCCACACCATTACACCCCCACCACCAGCCTGAACCATTGATACCCCATCCCCCACACCATTACACCCCCACCACCAGCCTGAACCAGTGATACCCCATCCCCCACACCATTACACCCCCACCACCAGCCTGAACCGGTGATATCCCATCCCCCACACCTTTACACCCCCACCACCAGCCTGAACCGGTGATACCCCATCCCCCACACCATTACACCCCCCACCACCAGCCTGAACTGGTGATACCCCATCCCCCACACCATTACACCCCCACCACCAGCCTGAACTGGTGATACCCCATCCCCCACACCATTACACCCCCACCACCAGCCTGAACTGGTGATACCCCATCCCCCACACCATTACACCCCTACCACCAGCCTGAACTGGTGATACCCCATCCCCCACACCATTACACCCCCACCACCAGCCTGAACTGGTGATACCCCACCCCCCACACCATTACACCCCCACCACCAGCCTGAACCGGTGATGCCCCATCCCCCACACCATTACACCCCCACCACCAGCCTGAACCGGTGATATCCCATCCCCCACACCATTACACCCCCACCACCAGCCTGAACCGGTGATACCCCATCCCCCACACCATTACACCCCCACCACCAGCCTGAACCGGTGATATCCCATCCCCCCCACCATTACACCCCCACCACCAGCCTGAACCGGTGATATCCCATCCCCCACACCATTACACCCCCACCACCAGCCTGAACCGGTAATATCCCATCCCCCACACCATTACACCCCCACCACCAGCCTGAACCGGTAATACAAGGCAGGATGTATCCATGCACCAAATTCTGACCCCACCATCTGAATGTCGGAGCTGAAATCAGACTCATCAGACCCGGCAACGTTTTTCCAATCTTCTGTTGTCCAATGTTGGTGATCCTGTGCCAATTGTAGCCTCAGTTTCCTGTTCTTAGCTGACAGGAGTGGCACCCGGTGTGGTCTTCTGCTGCTGTAGCCCATCTGCTTCAAGGTTGGATGTGTTGTGCATTCAGAGATGGTATTCTGCATACCTTGGGTGTAACGAGGGGTTATTTGACTTACTGTTGCCTTTCTATCATCTGGAACCAGTCTGCCCATTCTCCTCTGACCTCAACAAGGCATTTTCCTCCACACAACTGCCGCTCACTGGATATTTTCTCTTTTTCCCACCATTCTCTGTAATTCAGAGAGATGGTTGTGTGTGAAAATCCCAGAATTCCTCAGACCGGCCCGTCTGCCACCAACACCCATGCCGCGTTCAAAGTCACTTCAATCCCCTTTCATCCCCCATTCTGATGCTCGATTTGAACTTCAGCAAGTCGTCTTCTCCACATCTAGAGGCCTAAATGCATTGAGTTGCTGCCATGTGATTGGCTGATTAGCAATTTGTGTTCCCGAGCAATTGAACAGGTCTACCTAATAAAGTGGCCGGTGAGTGTGTAGCTCCAATACTGAGATCTGTATTTGATTTTTTAGCCCCACATTAAATTGTAATGATAAAATTTCTGTAATAAATAAAATTTTGTGTGTTGAGTATTAAACACGGATCACAACCAATCAACGATCTCCTTAAAAATCCCGTCATTCTGGAATGTGATTGGTTACTCCGGGTTATCGGTACCTTCATAAATGAGCCAATGATTGGAGAACGTTTTCCCTTTTATCCCTAAACAATCCTTACCACGTTCCTTGTGCTGGGGGGGGGGGGGGGTGCCTGGAAGGGAGGGGGGCCCCTAAGTTTCTAATTTGGGGTGCACTGTGGGGGAGGGTCTGGGGGAAGGTGTGCTGGGGAGGGGGACAGTGTGTTGGGGAGAGATCTGCACTGAAGGGGTTCAGAAGATTACTAAGTGGGGGAGGGGGGCTATAGATTGGGGAGGTCTAAGAGGGGGCTGTGCTGGGGAATACTTGAGAGGGCGGTCTTCACGATATTCACGATATTCACGGTATTCTCTGTATTCACGGTATTCACGGTATTCACGATATTCACGATATTCACGGTATTCACTGTAGTACTAAGGGGTGGGGGCTGTACTGGGGAGTATTAAGGTGGAACATGGGTCCTGGGAGTACTAAGGGGGCAGTTGTAAGGTGGGGGGGGGGTATTAAGGAGGGGGCATGATCTGGAAAGTACTAAGGAAGGGGCTGTGCTGAGGAGCACTAGGAGGGGCACTCTAAAGTGGGGGGCACTATATGGGGAAGTATTAAAGGGGTCTATGCCAAGGAGTACTAAAGGGGGGGGGGGGGCACTCAATCTGGAAGTACAAAGTAGCTATTTAGGGGAGTATTGAGGGGGTTGTTCTGGAGGATACTAAGGGGGCAATGGCCAGAGGAGTACTAAGGGGGGCACACTGCTAAGGGGTGCTAATGGGGGGCTATGCTGGAGAGTACTAAAGGGGGCACTGGTTTGGGAGGTCTAAGGTGGGCTGTCCTGAGGAGTGCTGGGGGGGATTATTGCAGTGTACTGGGGAGTGCTAAGGGGGTCTGTACTGGGGAGTTATAAGGCAGAACATAGATCCGAGGAGTACTATGGTGGGGGCGGGGAGAGGGCGCTGTGCTGGGAAGTATTAAGGTGGCACACAGGTCTAGGGAGTACTAAGGGGGGGCATGGTGGGGGTACTAAGGGGTCTATGGTCCGGGGAGTACTAAGGGGGGCATGGTAGGGGTACTAAAGGGTCTATGGTCTGGGGATTACTAGGGGGAGGGGGCATGGTGGGGGTACTAAGGGGTCATGGTCCGGGAAGGACTAAGGTGGAGGGGGGGGGCATGGTGGGGGTACTAAGGGGTCATAGTCCGGGGAGGACTAAGGTGGGGGGGCATGGTGGGGGTACTAAGGGGTCTATGGTCCGGGGAGTACTAAGGTGGGGGGCATGGTGGGGGGGGTACTAAGGGGTCATGGTCCAGGGAGGACTAAGGTGGGGGGCATGGTGGGGGTACTAAGGGGTCTATGGTCCGGGGAGTATTAAGGGGGCATGGTGGGAGTACTAAGGGGTCATGATCCGGGAAGGACTAAGGTGGAGGGGGGGCATGGTGGGGGTACTAAGGAGTCATTGGTCCGGGGAGTATTAAGGGGGGCATGGTGGGGGTGTTAAGGGGTCATGGTCCAGGAAGGACTAAGGTGGGGGGGCATGGTGGGGGTACTAAGGAGTCATTGGTCCGGGGAGTACTAAGGTGGGGGGGCATGGTGGGGGTACTAAGGGGTCATGGTCCAGGGAGGACTAAGGTGGGGGGGGCATGGTGGGGGTACTAAGGAATCATGGTCCAGGGAGTACTAAGGTGGGGGGAGCATGGTGGGGGCACTAAGGGATCATGGTCCGGGGAGTACTAAGGTGGGGGCAGCATGGTGGGGGTACTAAGTGGCGGGGAAGGGTGCTGTGCTGTGAAGGACTGGTTGCTCAGGGCAGTCTGCACTACATGGAAGGGGGGTCGGGGGGGGGGTGATTTTGATTCTGTATAATATTATACAGCGGAGGATTAATCTGAATATTTGTGTCAAGTGCATGTTACAGGATTTATACAAAATGTTTCTAATCCAGGAGCCGCAGAAGAGATCCCCCTCCCCTCCCCCACCCCGGGGGAAAATACTTATTACTGGAAGAAACAAATCTATCCGGACAAAATAATTTTCCAATCTGCGATCCATTCGTGTAATATTCAATCTATCTAAATGGCATCCCAGTCTTAGTCCGTAGGGTTCAATATTGAGTTGGCTCCGCCCTTTGCAGCTATAACAGCTTCAGCTCTTCTAGGAAGGCCGTCCACAAGGTTTAGGAGTGTGTCTATGGGGATGTTTGACCATTCTTCCAGAAGAGCATTTTGTGAGGTCAGGCACTGATGTTGGACGAGAAGGCCTGTCTTGCAGTCTCCGCTCTAATTTACCCCAAAGGTGTTCTATCGGTTTGAGGTCAGGACTCTGTGCAGGCCAGTCAAGTTCCAGTCAAGTTCCTGGTCCAAATCATCTGGTGGAGGGGGGATTATGGTGTGGGGGTTATTTTTCAGGGGTTGGGCTTGGCCCCTTAGTTCCAGTGAAGGAAACTCTTAAGCCTTCCTATCTATCTATCTATCTATCTATCTATCTATCTATCTATCTATCTATCTATCTATCTATCTATCTATCTATCTATCTATCTATCTATCTATCTATCTATCTATCTATCTAATGTAGACACAAAGTGAATGCAAATAGGCTGCAGGAGATCAGCAGCACTGAAATGTAACAAAGGATGAAAAGATAAAAATGAGGATATTCTATGACAATGAGTTTCTAACTCACAGATCACAGAGAAGATAAAATGTTCATCTCCTATAAATCAGTATTTTCGGTGGGGGGGGCCATGGTGGGGTTGCGCCCCGTCCCCGGTGTCCTCATTGTGAGAAGTCAGGATGGGGTTCCTGGGAGGATGTCAGATGAACGATCGTCTTTGTGCTCGGTGGGAGTCGTGTCGTACATTGTCCTCTGTGTGTTCCTCGGCCTCCCGCTGCCTGTTGACTTTTATCTTTGTTCTGTCTGTAGAATTCTGCGATTTTTTTTTTGGCGGAGTCTCCTGTGGATTCTTCAGGCAGGCGGAGGCCTCTGACACTCACAATCATTTCATGTTTGATTCGGGGACGCGCAGGGGGGGGAGTCGGCGGCTCTCATGGGGAAAATGACCGGCTTGCGCTGCGAAGGTTGTTTGGCGCGGATATGCACATCGTTCCGGGGCCGCGATCTGTGAGCCGACGCAATAAATGGCGCATATTACACGGGTCACCTCCACGCGTCCCCTTCTCCGCTCCCGCTACCTGAGAACTTTCTTGTCTTTTTTTTATCTTGCTGAAATCCTTTCAGTTTGTTGGTAAAAAAAAAAGACGGCAAGTGTTTCCTCGGGGAGCGGAGAGTGAAGATCTGACTGGCGGAAAATGCAATGTCAGATTTTCTACTTGGCGTGACAACAAAACCGCAGCCTGTGGGGACACCGCGAGGGCCGCGGGCTAAATTTACAACACCAGCTCCCTCCGGTACCCGGGAACTAGTCCAGGATAAATACGCACCGCCGGTGTCATTTACTAATTGGGGAAGCATTTAGCAATAAACACAAAACGCGTGGCAGCAGCCTGCGCGGCGAGGAGTTTATGGGACGCCGAGCGCCAAATGTACTTAGCAGAGAAACCGCATCTAAGTTTTACAATTGTTTGTTTCTTTGTTAACCTCTTGAAGACTGTGTAATGCATGTTTACGGTGTCAGAAAAAAAGTAGCTTTAAAGCCACGCCCCTGAGGAGTGGGTAGAGCTGATCCGCCTTGGCCGGTCCCGAGCCCAAGACACTTTCAGCTAGGAGGAAAAGAGGGGGCTCTTTAAATACCTTTGGTCCTATGTACAGTACTCCCAATGGGCTGTGGCTCCCAGAAAACAAATAGAAGTTCCTGG
Organism: Lithobates clamitans; assembly: GCA_037952925.1. NCBI lineage: Eukaryota > Metazoa > Chordata > Amphibia > Anura > Ranidae > Lithobates > Lithobates clamitans. The sequence continues at coordinate 67,886 of JBBGZY010002407.1, forward strand.
GGCCCCATCACTTCAGCAGCAGGGGCCGGGGACACAGAGGGGGCTGTTTTTGGGATCAGGAGGCCCTGGAGTAATCCTGACAATTAAACTTCCGAGCTCTTCTTCTATATCAATCTCCCGGGGCAGACCGGAACTCTAAATTAATTGTCGCGGGTTTCTGAGTCCAATCTCTGTGCTCGGCCCCTGCTGCTGAATTGAAAGAACCCGGGAAACTTTTATTTAATTGCTGAGAGCCACAGGCCATGGGATTACTGTACATATGCCCAAAGATATTTAAAGAGTCCCAAGGCGAACCAGCTGTACCCCCACCTCAGGGGTTGGGATTTAAAGCCCAAAAGGGTATTTAAAGAGCTCTCTCTACCCCAGGGCCTCCTACTGAACTGAAGGGGCCCAGGACCGGCCAAGGCGAACCAGCTTTACCCCCACCTCAGGGGTTGGGATTTAAAGCCCAAAAGGGTATTTAAAGAGCTCTCTCTACCCCAGGGCCTCCTACTGAACTGAAGGGGCCAGGGATCGGCCATGGTGGGCCAGCTCTACCCCCACCTCAGGGGCTGGGCTTTAAAGCCCACAAGGGTATTTAAAGAGCTCTCTCTCTACCCACAGCCTCCTACTGAACTGAAGGGGCCCAGGATCGGCCAAGGTGGACCAGCTCTACCCCCACCTCAGGGACTGGGCTTTAAAGACCACAAAGTTATTTTGAGAGTTCTCTCTCTAACCCAGGTCCCCTTGCTAAACTGAAGGGGCCCAGGACCGGCCAAGGCGAGCCAGCTTTACCCCCACCTCAGGGGCTGGGCTTTAAAGCCCACAAAGGTATTTAAAGAGCTCTCTCTCTACCCCAGGGCTTTCTACTGAACTGAAGAGGCCCAGGACCGGCCAAGGTAGGCCAGATCTACCCCCACCTCAGGGGCTGGGCATTAAAGGCCACCAAGGTATTTTGAGAGTTTTCTCTCTAACCCAGGTCCCCTTGCTAAACTGAAGGGGCCCAGGACTGGCCAAGGCGAGCCAGCTTTACCCCCACCTCAGGGGTTGGGCTTTAAAGCCCAAAAAGGTATTTAAAGAGCTCTCTCTCTACCCCAGGGCCTCCTACTGAACTGAAGGGGCCCAGGACCGGCCAAGGTGGGCCAACCCTACCCCCACCTCAGGGGCTAGGCTTTCAAGCCCACAAAGGTATTTAAAGAGTTCTCTCTCTACCCCACGGCCTCCAACTGAACTGAAGGGGCCCAGGACCGACCAAGGTGGGACAGCTCTACCCCCACATCAGAGGCTGCGCTTTAAAGCCCACAAAGGTATTTAAAGAATTCTCTCTCTTTCTCAGGGCCTCATGCTGAACTGAAGGGCATTTAAAGAGTTCTCTATCTACCCGAGTGCCCCTTGCTGAGCTGAAGGGACCCAGACCTGGTACAGGAGGGCCAACTCTATCCCCCCCCATCATCGGCCCTGCATATGTGCAGCGGCTGGGCATTAAAGCCCCTGGTTCTGCCCCTGCTGCTGAACTGAAGGGGCAGAGGGAACTTTATTAAGCTGGCCAAGCTGTCACCTGGCCCCCGATCATGTGACTGCTGTTAAAGCCAACCAAAGCAATCACATGATAAAGAAGCCACACCACCTCCTGGGCATTAAAACCCACTTGAGGGCATGAAGGGACAAGAATCTTTACCAGGCAACAAAATTATATCTGACTTCCCGATTATGAAAGTGTAGCCGTGAAATGGAGAAGAGTAGGGATGAGCAGAATTGAGTGAAACCTGAAGATTACTGAATTTTGTCTAAATTATCCTTAGAATAGAACTGAAGACTTTCTTTTCGTTTTGGATGGAGTGTAGGAGGATTGGAACCCCAGTCAGTATTTATCGCTGTCTGTGCCCCCTGTTTCGGAGATTCACTTCCTTTATTTGTCCTGGTGACCGTCATCACTGAAAGTGAAAGTTAACTGACCAAATTTCAGGTTTCCGGCAGAACAGGAATAGAGGGTAAAACAGTTTTGGATAATTATGGAGATTTTGGAACACCCAGACAATGACAAGAACACCCTTTGGAGGAGGAAGATCTCTCCCATCGTGTGATTCATTCCACCACTAGACAATAAGTTTGGCACTTCTGTGTCCTCTGCCCATCCACCTGGTTGGTAGTCGGTAGCCAGTTCCTGCCCAGTCACATTATGTTATTAATGTAAATTGAAGCACCCCACCACTGAAAGGTCCAAATATAACTTTATTTGAATAAAAGTCATGGAGACAATCCAAAGAGTAGCCAACACATTTCGGGGGGTCCAAAAAACACCCTTCATCAGGGCTTGGGATTGAAAACATGTGAATGGACCAAATGTGAACAGGACCTCTAATGGTATTTTTTCCAGTAGAGACATGGGAAGATGGCAACATATATTGGAGCTCCTGGCTAGCCATGTTCCGGGTCACCTTTAGTTTGATAGATTTCTATCTTAATGGCCAAGACCAGAAGCAGGCATAAGAAAACAGGTGATTATGGCACCATGACTTTGTTGGCACCCAACATTGTCTGTGTTCTCTGCCCATCCTCCTGGTTGATAGTGGAGATCCAATATCTGCCAAGTCACATTTTAGTATCAATGTAAATTGAAGGGCCACACCACTGCTTAAAGGTCCAAATACGACTTTTTTCCAATAAACGTCATGGGGACAATCCAAAGAGTAGCCAACACATTTTGGAAGTCCAAAAACCAAAAACCACTCTTTCATCAGTGCTTGGGATTGAAAACCATGTGAAGGGACTAGAAGTTAACTGGACCTTTAATTATTATTTTTTCCAGTTGGGACATGGGAAGATGGCGGCATACAGTATGTTGGAGCTCCTGGCTAGCCGTGTTCTGGGTCACTTGTAGTATCATAGATTTCTATATTAATGTCCAAGAAGCCAGCATAAGAAAACAGGTGATTATAGCACCGGGATGATGTTGGTGACCAACATCGTTTGTGTTCTCTGCCCATCCACCTGGTTGATAGTGGGGATCCAGTTCCTGCCCAGTCACATTAAGGCATTGATGTAAATTGAAGCACCACACCACTGATGAAAGGCCTGAATATTACTTTTTTTGAATAAAAGTCATGGGGACAATCCAATGAGTAGCCAATGTGTTTCGAGGGGTCCAAAAACCACCCTTCATCAGGGCTTGACTGAGAACAATATGAATGGACTATTGGACTTGAAGGGGTTCCATAAACTGCTCCATTCATCAGTGTTTGGGATTAAAAACAACGTGAATAGACTAGAAGTGAACGAGACCTTTAATGGGTTTTTTTCCAGTTGAGACACCGGAAGATGGCATATGTCGGAGCTCCTGGCTCTCTTTATTCTGGGTCACCTTCAATGTGATAGATTTTGGTAATAATGGCCAAGGTCAGAATCTGTCATTGGAAAGCAGATGATTATGGTACTAGGACGATGTTGGCGCTCAGTGATATCACCTGACTTGATGCCCGCTGTTTGACATTGGCTCGTCCTTGTTGGCTACCGAGGTAACGATGATATCTGTATCTTCCACCCCGTCATGTTTTCATGTGAATACAAATAAAATTCACACTTATACCACAAGAAAAACAACGCGGCCAAAACTTCTTAGCGGTGTCTGGCCAAACCCTTATTCGTGTCCGGACTGGCGCCATCTGTGAGCGTGCGTTCGGCCAGGACTGGTGATGGGACGCCATGGCTGTGTTATTGAGGTGCCGAGATAGCTGGGACCGTGCCCTGAGTTTCACCTCTCGCTTATTTCTGGTCCCCTGGATGAGACTAAATAAAGACGTTTCCCAGAAATGAGCTTGCTGTGGTGTGAACACTTATTACCGCTGTCCTTGCGGCAAGTAAATTGCGTCACGTAGAAGAGAAGGCAGAAGTCATAAATATTCTTTCTGGGAGCTCAAATCTACAGGCTCATCGCAAGACGGAATAAATAATTAAAGCCGCGGTTCTGTTCAGCCATTATTAGCTGACAGATGCACCTTTGGCAGAAGCCGCGTTTGCTAATTACTGCGCAGTTTCATGGACTCTTGGAAGAGTTGATGGTGTTCTGTCGATCTGTGACGTTCACATTCATCCTGTTCCAGAGAGTGCACAATCCGGAAATAATCCCAAAGATTTGTTAGGCTTCCTAATTGTTAAAGGTGAACTCCAGGCAAAAAAATAAATATTTTTTTTAAAACATGCTTCTCACCCGCCACAAAGGATATAAATCCACTTTGTGTGAACCAAATGCCTCGGAAAACCCAGATATTACTCGGGGGGGGGGGCTCAGCAGGCTCCACCCACTACAAGTTGCCTGCACGAAACTACAGGAGGGGGCGGAGACAAGATCAGTCACCCAGCACAAGGAGAGAGAGCAGAGCTGTGGGAGGAGCCCAGCAGGCTCCACCCACTACAGGCTGCCTGCAGGAAACTACAAGAGGGGCGGAGACAAGACCAGTCACCCTGCACAAGGAGAGAGAGCAGAGCTGTGGGAGGGGCCTAGCAAGCTCCACCCACTTCTGACTGCCTAAAGGAAACTACAGGAGGGGGTGGAGACAAGACCAGTCACCCTGCACAAGAAGAGACAGCAGAGCTGTGGGAGGGGCTTGGCAGACCCCACCCACTACAAGTTGCCTGCAGAAAACAGTGGGGGGTGGGGGGGGCAGAGACAAGAACAGTCAACCTGCATAAGAAGAGAAAGCAGAGCTGTGGGAGGGGCCCAGCAGGCTCCACCCACTACAGGCTGCCTGCAGGAAACTACAAGAGGGGGCGGAGACAAGACCAGTCACCCTGCACAAGGAGAGAGAGCAGAGCTGTGGGAGGGGCCCAGCAAGCTCCACCCACTTCTGACTGCCTAAAGGAAACTACAGGAGGGGGTGGAGACAAGACCAGTCACCCTGCACAAGAAGAGACAGCAGAGCTGTGGGAGGGGCTTGGCAGACCCCACCCACTACAAGTTGCCTGCAGAAAACAGTGGGGGGGGGGGGGGCAGAGACAAGAACAGTCAACCTGCACAAGAAGAGAAAGCAGAGCTGTGGGAGGGGCCCAGCAGGCTCCACCCACTACAGGCTGCCTGCAGGAAACTACAGGAGGAGCGGAGACAGGACCAGTCACCCTGCACAAGGAGAGAGAGAAGAGATGTGGGAGGGGACAAGCAGGCTCCACCCATTCCAGGCTGCCTGCAGGAAATTACAGGAGGGGGCGGAGACAAGACTGGTCACCCTGCACAAGGAGAGAGAGAAGAGCTGAGGGAGGGGCCCAGCAAGCTCCACCCACTCCCAGCTGCCTGCAGGAAATTACAGGAGGGGGCGGAGACAAGACCAGTCACCCTGCACAAGGAGAGAGGGCAGCAGTGAGCGGCCTTTATTACAGGAAGCTTCTGCACAAGAGCCTGACTCCATGCAGATAGTGTCCTGGTTGGGTTTCCAACCACATACCCCAGTGCTGCATGGCAGAAGTGCTAACTACTAAGCTACTGTGCCCCTACAGTTAAAGGAAGTAATATACTTAGTTGCCGCAGAAATCCATCAGATTGGTGAAGAGTGAGTAGATCATGAGGCTCACTTTACACAGAACTGGATCATCAACAAGGCAACCTCGGCTAATGCACAGAGCCCAGTGGATGTCCAGGGGGCCCAGTTACGAAATTCATGTTCCTGACCAGAGGTGATTGGTTAAAGCGGTGTACCTGCCTGACACTTAACAATGGAGGGTGAACTTGTAGGCAGTTGGTGTCTGATGGGTCCATTCTAGTACAATGTCAATCAATGGGGGGACTTCTCTGTGCCTACTGCAATCTCTAGCCATCCTAACAGATGGGATTGGGGGGGGGGGGCAAATCTGGCAACTTGCCTAGGGCCCGTTCTGCCCTAATCTGGCTTTGAGAATAGAGTACTAGTATAAGACTAGATGTTGGGTGAGATTAAACCAAAATATAAGTAGACTATGAACGCTCAATGGGAAGGGTCAAGCTCAGTGTTAAAAAAGTGAGACAAACCAATCAAATTTACATAGTTGCAGACCCTGTTTCCCCGAAAATAAGACCTAGCGTGATTGTCGGTGATGGCTGCAATATAAGCCCTACCCCCCAAATAAGCCTACCCTGTTTCCCCGAAAAAAAGCCCTACCCTGAAAATAAGACCTACAAGGACTTTAACTAGGGCTTATTTGGGGGGTAGGGCTTATATTGCAGCCATCACCGACAATCATGCTAGGTCTTATTTTCGGGGAAACAGGGTAGTAGGTGAGGTTGAAAAAAGACACAAGTCCATCAAGTCCAACCTATGTGTGTGATTATATGATTGAACGGTTTACCCCATCCTCCAGGTTGTTTATGAACAGATTCAATAGGATTGGTCCCAGCACAGAACCCACGGAACGCAAATGTTACATAAATTCATAGGAATATGTAACCAGCTGGTGTTCTGGAAAATTGCCTTGACAAGCATTGGCTATATATTCCTACATACAGTATATAGATAAGACTTTTGCAATCAAGATCCATTTTCCTGCGTTCGTCCATTGGGGTTTACCCCCTCCTATGTGGAGTTAGGTCAGTGTTACTGCTCTGTTTAGTCCATTTATAGGATGAAAGTCCATTTATAAGAGTCTATTTATAAGATGAAAGCCGGCCGGTATCATGGTGCAGACAGATCGCATGGCCCTTTGCTGTCTGGGATGAGCAGTGACAGCCTACGATTAAGCCCACGATGGGCGAAGCGCGTTAAAGTGTGTGGTTTGGGAGGGGATGGAGCTGAAGCCTTTCTCTCGTGTTTGAAATTGAGCGGCTTTTGGTGTGCGCTTCCACCTTTCTCCATCATTCTGCCGATGATCAGGCAGGATGAGCCCCTAGGGAGCTGCATCTGACAAGGATTGACTCAATGGGTTCATTTGTTAGTTGGGCCTGGAGAGGCGCTTTGTGTTCTGTTGGGATCAGTCACTCAGATAGTTCACAAGCACAGTTTTCACTACATGGAAGGCGGTCGGTATTATGTTGCAGACAGATCACATGGCCGTCTGCTGTGTGGGATGAGCAGTGACTTTCAGACAGTCTATGATTAAGCCCATGATGGGTGAAACGCGTTAGGATGTGGATTGAAATTGACCGTCTTTTGGTGTGCGCTTCCATCAATCTCCTTCATTCTGCTGATGATTGGGCAAGATGGTCCCCTAGGGAGCTGCACCCAACAAGGATTGACTCACTAGGTTGATTTGTTAGCTGGACCTGGAGCGGCGCTTCGTGTTTGGTTGGGTTTTAGTCAGTCAGATGGTTGACAAGCACTGGGCTGAAGCCTTTCTCCCATATTTGAAATTGATCGTCTTTTGGTGTGCGCAGCCATCAATCTCCTTCATTCTGCTGATTGGGCAAGACGAGCCCCTAGGGAGCTTCGTGTTCAGTTGGGATCAGTCACTTAGATGGTTCACAAGCACAGTATTCACTACATGAAAGGCAGTCGGTATCATGTTGCAGACATATCACATGGCCCTCTGCTGTCTGGGATGACAGTCAGTCAGTCTACGATTAAGCCCATGATGGGCGAAACACGTTAGTGGTGCCTGAATCAGCGCTTCTTGTTCAATTGGATCTCAGTCAGTCAGATGGTTGGCAAGTACAGTGTATAGGGGGATGTATGGGGGGGCAACCATATCCTGGAGACATCAGTACATTACACACTGGTAAGTCCCACATTATGCAGCAACTCTCTGTAGCACACCTTCTGAAAGTGTTTGATGTTGGGTTGGATATACTACACAGGAAGAATGGCAAATTCAAGCGAGACTCAGCACCAAATCAGAATAGGGTAACCCAAGAAGGGGCACCAATAGTCCTATAAAAGACCACACCTTCAAGAATATCACGGTGCCCCTTTAAGGATCACCCTACCAATGATCCAAAATTGTTTAAAACAAAATCATTTAATCTGTTTAAAATAGATTTTCTCTGTTACATTGTTGTACCTTGTAGAAAATATTTTCTTCCTAATGAGTTATAGAAAAGATGTGAGAATTCAAGTCCTTAGACTAGATGAGGGCCAAAAGAATGAAGTAAGGGGCCGGGTGTGACCCAAAAACTTGGTTCTGCTCGAAGGATAATGCCAGCTGTACACAAGGCAGTTCTCTTTACAGTGTTACTTTTAATATGGTAGTACAGGTACTCTTTAGACCCTTACCCCACGTGTTGCGTCTGATATGTCTTGTATACCCCCTGAGCAGTACAGGTACTCTTTAGATTCTTGCCCCCTGTGCTGGGTCTGATATGTCCTGTATACCCCCTGAGCAGTACAGGTACTCTTTAGATTCTTGCCCCCTGTGCTGGGTCTGATATGTCCTGTATACCCCCTGAGCAGTACAGGTACTCTTTAGAATCTCATCCCCTGTGTTGGGTCTGATACGCACACCTTCCAACTTTTTGAGATGGGAACGAGGGACACCTATTGAAAAAAGTATGCAGGCATAGGACACACCCCCCTGCCACGCCCCCTAAAGGAGAATTGTACAAAAAATAAGATCAATTAAACCCACAAGTGCTTTTTTTTTTACCACAACTATTCATTTATATTGGCTTCTGAAATTTCCAAATGCAGCAATTTAAAAATTGGATGAAAGGTTTAGCACTGGGAAGCATTTTTTGAAAGATTAAAAGTGCATTTTATATACAATTTTACAGATCAGACCAAAATGAGGGACAAATGAGGATGAAAGAGGGACAGAGGGATTCTGTTTCTAAATCAGGGACAGTCCCTCGAAATCAGGGACAGTTGGGAGCTATGGATACGTCCTGTATACTCCCTGAGCAGTACAGGTACTCTTTATATCCTCATCCCCTGTGTGGGGTCTGATATGTCCTGTATACTCCCTGAGAAGCACAGGTACTCTTTAGATTCTTGCCCCCCCTGTGTTGGGTCTGATATGTCCTATATACTCTCTGGGCAGTACAGGTACTCTTTAGATCCTCATGCCCTGTGTTGGGTCTGTTATGTTCTGTATACTCCCTGAGAAGTACAGGTACTCTTTAGATTCTTGCCCCCCCTGTGTTCGGTCTGATATGTCCTATATACTCTCTGGGCAGTACAGGTACTGTTTAGGTCCTCCTCCCCTGTGTTGGGTCTGTTATGTTCTGTATACTCCCTGGCAGATCTTTTGATATCCAGGTCTTTTCTGTTTTGTGCAAGTTGAGTCCATAGACAAAAGAGTTAGCTTTTTGTTCCCTGTGTTGGGTCTGATGGATCCTGTTTACTCCCTGAGCAGTATATGTACTCTTTAGATTCTTGCCCCCGTGTTGGGTCTGATGTGTCCTGTTTACTCCCTGAGCAGTACAGGTACTCTTTAGATCCTCATCCCCTGTGTTGGGTCTGTTATGTTCTGTATACTCCCTGAGAAGTACAGGTACTCTTTATATCCTCACCCCTGTGTTGGGTCTGATGCGTCCTATTTACTCCCTGAGCAGTACAGGTACTCTTTAGAATCTCATCTCCTGTGTTGGGTCTGATATGTCTTGTATACTCCCTGAGAAGTACAGGTACTCTTTAGATTCTTGCCCCCTGTATTGGGTCTGATGCGTCCTGTTTACTCCCTGAGCAGTACAGGTACTCTTTAGACTCTTGCCCCCTGTGTTGGGTCCAATATGTCCTGTATACTCCCTGAGAAGTACAGGTACTCTTTATATCCTCACCCCCGTGTTGGGTCTGATGCGTCCTGTATACTCCCTGAGAAGTACAGGTACTCTTTAGATCCTTATCCCCTGTGTTGGGTCTGACATATCCTGTATACTCCCTGATAAGTACAGGTACTCTTTAGATTCTTGCCCCTTGTATTGGGTCTGATATGTCCTGTATACTCCCTGAGAAGTACAGGTACTCTTTATATCCTCACCCCTGTGTTGGGTCTGATGCGTCCTGTTTACTCCCTGAGAAGTACAGGTACTCTTTAGCTTTTTGCTCCCTGTGTTGGGTCTGACATATCCTGTATACTCCCTGAGAAGTACAGGTACTCTTTAGCTTTTTGCCCCCTGTGTTGGGTCTGATATGTTCTGTATACTCTCTGGGCAGCACAGGTACTCTTTATATCCTCACCCCCTGTGTTGGGTCTCTTATGTTCTGTATACTCCCTGGCAGATCTGTTGAGATCCTCCAGGTCTTTTCCGTTTTGTGCACGTTGAGACCCATAGACAGAAGAACTAACAGTTCAAGCTGCATTGTTTGCTCAATGTCCTTTCCTATCCCGAGGGGACCTGCTCCCACTCTTTGGCACACAGAAGTGGAAGAGTTAACAGATTCCTATTAGCGGCACAGATGCCAATTAGCGCTATGTTGCTGCGATTTGCTGCCAGGGGCCCTGGCAGTGTAGAGCAGGATGGCAGGATCTGCTGCAGGCAGGCAGCCAGCCTCCCACGGGCACAGAATGCCCACATCCTGCACCAAACATGTTCAAGACAGGATGAGCTGTAACCTTAAAGCTGAACTTCAGACAGCTGAACACACACTCCGAATAAGTGGAAGGGAACCGTTTACCTGGTAAGAGATTGGTAATTGTGCTCAGCCATTCCTGGGATTCGAATACCCCTGTCGGACAGGACAGCCAGGTCATTGGCCTTGCTTTTCTCCATTGCGGTTAAGCACTACAGTTTGACCACCGACCTGTCCCCAGTCTGTAGTTGGATAGTGAAGGAAAGGCCACCTACTGATCAGGTCGCCACTCTGCTCTCCCCATTCACTAAGCATTTTGAATTACATCAATGTACAAGGCAACAATGTCCTGATTGGGAGAAAGGAGTTTATTTACAAGGAGGGTGGGACTTTGTGTGAGGCATGTGGCAGCAAGATAGATAATTGGGTGAACATAAAAGGATTTTTTATTGAGAGCTGAGTTATAAACATACATAATTCCAGTAAGCAAGGTATATGGTAACATACATAATGTACCTAGGCAGATAGCACAGTACATACAGTACATGCAACACTGATAACAATGGTGTACAATAGGTAGGATAAAAACAATAGAATTAGTAGCAATCTCTCATGGAATAACCACACAAATTTCCCTGGTTCACCACAAGGAGGGTTTTTTTTTTTTAAATAAAACGATGATTCATAGGTATTGCCTGCAGGACCTAAGGCCTCACTGGACCTGTGGGGGTACATATTAAATGGTAACTTGGATAATCTAGGTAAAATTGATAAAGACACGGCAACCAGTAGCTCTACGCGTTTCGTCGCTTTAATGCCACTCGTCAGGAGCAAGCGCGTGTGGGATCTGTAAAAAGATTATTGTAAAAATAAGCAAATAGATAAAAAATATAGAAAGACAAGGTTGGGGCTAGAATGTAAAACCTCCTCCTCCTAAAAGTCCTGATTAGCTCCAAATTCTGCCCCTCCCTCCCTCCCCCAGATTTACAGCTACTGTGCAAGGGAGGGGATAGGAGTCTAATAACTAGAGCTGGATGAGGGATAAGAGCTTCATAAATAAATATTTTAGGGATCGGGGCTTTTTGAAGGGATGTATAAGGGGTAAGGGCCCTATAAAGGAACGTGTGAGGGGTAAGGGCCCTATAAAGGGATGATGAGGAATAAGGGCCCTATAAAAGGATAGTGAGGGGTAGGGGGTCTCTAAAGGGATGAGTGAGGGATTAGGGCCCTATAAAGAGATGATGAGGAGTAAGGGCTCTATAAAGGGATAATAAGGGGTAAGGGCCCTATTAAGGGATGTTTGAGGGTTAAGGGCCCTATAAAGGGGCGAATGAAGAATAAGGACTCTATAAAGAGCAGTGGAGGGGGTAAAAGCCCTATATATACAGTAGATCACTGAGGGGTAAGGGCTCTATAAAGCGATAGGTGAGGTGTAAAGGCTCTATAAAGAACTGGTTGAGGGGTAAGGGCTCTCTAAAATGATGGGTGAGGGGTAAGAGTTTTTATGAAAGAATGGGTGAAGGGTATGGGCCCTATAAATGGATGGGCTGGGCTAAGGGCTCTATAAAGGGATAGGTGAGGCGAAGGGTTCCCTCCGTAGATGGGATATGAGTAAGGGCTCTATAAAGGGATGGGTAAGGGGTATAGGGCCTATAAATGGATGGGTAGGGGTAAGGGCTATATAAAGGGATGGTGAGGGATAAGGGCTCTATAAAGTTATGGTTGGTGGGTAAGGGCTTTATAAAAGGATGGGTGGGGGGTATGGGCCCTATAAAGGTATTTGAGGAAAGGACCCCCTCAATAGATGGCCTAGAAGCAAGGGCTCAATTACATAACGAGTGACAGCTAAGGGCTTTATAAAGGGATGGAATTACCCCAAACATTCATAATCTTGTACCACCATGTTCCAGACACTTCCAACAAACGATTGTTAACCCTTCACTTGCCATGGCTCAGGACATTGACATGATGTTCCAGTAATTGGCACTACGTCTATACCAACCCATCTGGTCCAGGAATTGCTGCGTTTCATCCCGCTGTTGCCTGCTGAAGACTCACTATTCATTCCTTGTATATCCTCTCATCATGCAACATTATCATTTCAGAAATCTCCAACACTTTCTGTAAAAATAAAAACCCCCCGAATCTTTGAATTGAGTTCCTCCAATGTTTCTCTTTTGCATATAATAGCCAAACAGGTCTGAGCTCAGAAACAAAATAAGATGTTATAAAGCTGTGAACTTCCTCCTGCTCAGCTCGGGGGGTATTAGGGATTAATTAGGGGACAATGGGGTAGCAATGGGGGACAACTGGGGGATGAATCCAATGGGGAACAATGGATAACAATGGAGGGGCCCAAATATGGAACAAGGGGGAAACATTGGAGGATCGATCAAAGCTAATTAGGGGATAATAGGGGTCATAGGTTAACAACAGGGGGCAATTGGGGATCAATAGGGAAACAAATTAGGAACAAGGGAGGAAAACACTGGGGGGGGGGATGATTGGGGAGCAAATTTGGAATGATATGAGACAATGGGATAATAATAGGACAATTGGAGCACAATGGGGAAACAATAGAGGTAAAACTGGGGAGGGCGGGGGGCAATTGAGGTACAATTTCGAAAACACTGTGGAACAATTAGGGGCCAATTAGGGGATAAAAAAAGGTCAATGTGTTAACAATGGGGAGACAATTGGAAACAATGAGAAAACACTGGGGGAGAGGAAACAATTTGGAAACAATTTGGGACAATGTGGTTACAACAGGGGGGCAGTTGGGGGACAATTAAAGGATAAAAGGGGTCAATGGGTTAAAAACAGGAGGACAATTGGGGAACAATAGGAAAACAATATGGCAACACTGAGGAAACACTGAGGAAACAATTGAGGAGCAATTTGGGACAGTTGGGAAAAATAGGAAAACAAAGGGGGGGATTTTTGGGGAACAATTAGGTGACAATAGTGTAACAATGCGGGGACAACTGGGGGAGGAATCCAATGGGGTACAATGGATACCAATAGAGGGGGGACAATTATGGAACAATGGCAAAACACTGGGGGAACAATCAAAGCCACTTAGGGCTCATAGGGTAACGATAAGGGGACGATTAGGGAACAATAGGGAAACAAATTAGGAAGAGGGGGGGGGGGAGATACAGAAGGCACAATTAGGGAGCATTTTGGGAATAATAGGGGACAATGGGGTAACGGTAGGGGGACATCTGGAGAACAATTAGGGTACAATGGGGAAAGCACTGGGGGGAAATTTGGGGCCAATTAGGGGATAAAGGGGGTCAGTGGGTTAACAATGGGGAGACAATTGGGTAACAATGGGGACACAATCTGAGAACACACTGGGGGAACAATTGGGAAGCAATTTGGGAACAATATGGGACAATGGGGTAACAATAGGGGGGCAGTTGAGTAACAATGGGGAAACAATAGGGGGGCGATTGAGCAACAGCTAGGGGGCAATGGGGTAACAACAGGGAACAGTTGAGGAACAATGAGATAAATGATTTAGGAACAATGAGAAAATACTGGGGGAACAATTGAGGAGCAATTTGGGACAGTTGGGAAAAATAAGAAAACAAAGGGGGGAATTTTTGGGGAACAATTAGGTGACAATAGTGTAACAATGGGGGACAACTGGGGGAGGAATCCAATGGGGTACAATAGATACCAATAGAGGGGGGACAATTATGGAACAATGGCAAAACACTGGGGGAACAATCAAAGCCACTTAGGGCTCATAAGGTAACAATAAGGGGACAATTGGGGAACAATAGGGGGGCAGTTGAGGAACAATGGGGAAACAAAAGGCTGGAAATTGAGCAACAGTTAGGGGGGCAATTGGGTAACAACAGGGAACAGTTGAGGAACAATGAGGAAAATGATTTAGGGACAATGAGAAAATACTGGGGGAACAATTGGGGAGCGGTTTGGGAACAATGGGGTATTAATATGGGCACAATAGGTGACAAACTGACAATGAGGTAACAATAGTGAAACAATGGAAGGAGGACATTTGGGTAACAATTAGGGGGCAACTGGGTAACAATTGGGGGATATTGGACCTTCAGCTCTCCAGAATCTCTGTGAATGTTATAAACCTTACAGATATATCCAGCCGTATCTCTCCCTCTCTTTCTCTCTCTCTCTCTCTCTATATATATATTTGATATTTTCTACTCCGGAATTCTGACACAAATCTCTCCCTCATTTGGTAATATATTGATTAAATGTCACAAGCTGTTAGATGAAGAAGCCGGAGTTCCTCCCAGGCGAGCCCGTGGCCCTTCGTCTTCTTGGAAAGGTGGATGAGAGATAAGACGGTTATTTGAGCGCGGCGCTCTTCAGATCATCTCCATATCGCCTTAGGAGTGAGGGAGATGAATTCTCTCATCAAATATTGTATATTGCTTCCTAGGAGGCCCGCAGGCCGGCACAGAGACGGTTAATATTCCCCATCTCACCTCCTGACGAGGAGGCAGATGGAGGAACAGCTGTCTCTGCACCTGCCCCGCGTCTGACACAGGAACGCGCGTTCTCCGTATACCCATCCGCATGCGCGCGCATCCCGCTCCGCCACCCCAACCTGCCACAGTCACATGAAACAATACAGTGTAACAGAAATATGGATCTGTATATTATGTATAGTAGCAATGTATGAATGTATCTTCTTGATATTAGGTTTATATTTTTCTATAAAGCAATTCCTTTAACCACCTCAATACTCTTACACCCCCTTCCTGCCCAGGCCATTTTCACCTTTCAGCGCTGTCACATTTTGAATGACAATTGCGCTGTCCTGCTACACTGTAACCATGTGAAATTTTTATCATTTTCTTCACACAAATAGAGCTTTCTTTTAGTGGTATTTAATCACTCCTGGGTTTTTTTATTTTTCCTAAAAAAAAAAGAGACGGAAAATTTGAAAAAAAAAAAGTTTTCCTTTTCTGTCAGTAAATTTTGTAAATAAGTAATTTTTCTCCGTCGCTGATGGGCACTGATGAGGCAGCACTGATGGGCACTGATAGGCTGCACTGATGGGCACTGATGAGGTGGTACTTATGGGCACCGATTAGGTGGCACTTATGGGCACTGATAGGTGTCACTGATATGTGGCACTGATGAGCACTGGTAAGCAGCACTGATGGGTGGCACTGGTGGGTACAGATGGGTGGCACTGGTAGGCACTGATAGGCAGAACAGGTAGGCACAGATAGGTGGCACTGGTGGGCACAGATAGGCAGCACTTATAGGCGACACTGATGGGCACTGATGGGCGGCACTGATGGGCATTGATGGGTGACATTGACGGGCAGCAGTGATACGCATTGATGGGCAGCAGTGATGGGCATTGATGGGTAGCACTGATGGCCAGCACTGACTGGCATCACTAATGGCCACTGATTGCTGGCACTGTTAGGCACTCATTTCTGGCACTGGTGGGCACTCATTGCTGGCACTGAGGGGGCTTTATTATAATCAGGCCACTGATGATCAGTGCCCTCATTACATACCTAGATGTCCTCTGCAAGGAGATGCCGCTGATCGTCTCTCCTCTCCTCACACTCTGTCAGTGTGAGGCGAGGAGCGCCGATTAACGGCATCTCCGTGTTTACATGTGACCGGCTGTGATTGGACACAGCCGATCACATGGTTATATCCGAATATATATCACATGGATATAACCGAATTTTCCGAAAAACGAAAATTTGTCAGAATATTAATTCGTAACAAAACAAACCGCACATGTCTAGTTTTCACATACAGTACACGCCAGGGGTCTGAGTTGCTCATTCCATATTCGGGTTCGGCTTCCTCCTTGCGCACTTTCTGTATGGTGACCTATTAGCGATCCGCAGAATTCCCTGGCAATAGGAATTATAAAGATGGAGGATTGGCAAGGCCGGTACAGCGAGGCTCCCGTCTCTTCTGTATCCGCTCACCAAAGACTTCTGAGACTCTAAAGAAAATGGACATCCAGCCAAGTGCCCGGGGGCAGCAGAGCCGGGATATGGGCAGACAGATGTCTGGCACACACAGATACACGGTGTCACTGTGACTTTATATAGAGGGACTGAGTTGTTCTCCCACAGCCCCGATCTGTCTCTGTCACTTACTCTGCTGTGAGAAGACACAAAGGAATCCATGATCTTCCTGCAAGGGGGAGAGGCGGGGGTGACCTCAGTACCCTGGTGCCCAATCTGCTGCCCAAGGGCCATATATTGCCCTTGCAGTGTGGTCCTTGGACCCCAGCAGTCAGTAGCAGGTGCACAGATTTGTAAAAGGACTGTATTTGTAGTAATCTCAAGCAGTCTCATTTAACAGGTCTCCAGTCTGTAAATATTTCCTACAGCATGTCCAGAGTCTCTTACCACACCGACAGCACGTCCCCAGTCTCCAACCATACCTAAACAATGACCCCAGTCACCAACCACACCTACAGCAAGTCCCTAGTCTCCAACCACACCTAAAGAAAGACCCCAGTCACCAATAACACCTACAGCATGTCCAGAGTCTCCTACAACACCGACAGCACGTCCCCAGTCTCCAACCATACCTAAAGAATGACCCCGGTCACCAAGCACACCTAAAGAACGACCCTGGTCACCAACCACACCTACAGCAAGTCTCTAGTCACCAACCACACCTAAAGAACGACCCTGGTCACCAACCACACCTACAGCAAGTCCCTAGTCTCCAACCACACCTAAAGAATGACCATGGTCACCAACCATATCCACAGCAAGTCCCTAGTCTCCAATCACACCTAAAGAATGACCCCGGTCACTGATAACACCTACAGCATCTCCACATTCTCCTACCACACCGACAGCATCCCCAGTCTTCAACTATACCTAAAGATCGACCCCGGTCATCAACCACACCTACAGCAAGTCCCCAGTCTCCAACCACACCTTAAGAACGACCCCGGTCACCAACCACACCTACAGCAAGTCCCTAGTCTCCAATCACACCTAAGGAATGACCCTGGTCGCCAATAACACCTACAGCATGTCCACAGTCTCCTACCACACTGACAGCATCCCCAGTCTCCAACTATACCTAAAGAACGACCCCGGTCATCAACCACACCTACAGCAAGTCCCTAGTCTCCAACCACACCTAAAGAATGACCATGGTCACCAACCATATCCACAGCAAGTTCCTAGTCTCCAATCACACCTAAAGAATGACCCGGTCACTGATAACACCTACAGCATGTCCACAGTCTCCTACCACACCGACAGCATCCCCAGTCTCCAACTATACCTAAAGATCGACCCCGGTCATCAACCACACCTAAAGAATGACCATGGTCACCAACCATATCCACAGCAAGTCCCTAGTCTCCAATCACACCTAAAGAATGACCCCGGTCACTGATAACACCTACAGCATTTCCACAGTCTCCTACCACACCGACAGCATCCCCAGTCTCCAACTATACCTAAAGATCGACCCCGGTCATCAACCACACCTACAGCAAGTCCCTAGTCTCCAACCACACCTTAAGAACAAACCCCGGTCACCAACCACACCTACAGCAAGTCCCTAGTCTCCAATTACACCTAAAGAATGACCCTGGTCACCAATAACACCTACAGCATGTCCACAGTCTCCTACCACACTGACAGCATCCCCAGTCTCCAACTATACCTAAAGGACGACCCCGGTCATCAACCACACCTACAGCAAGTCCCTAGTCTCCAACCACACCTTAAGAACAAACCCCGGTCACCAACCACACCTACAGCAAGTCCCTAGTCTCCAATTACACCTAAAGAATGACCCTGGTCACCAATAACACCTACAGCATGTCCACAGTCTCCTACCACACTGACAGCATCCCCAGTCTCCAACTATACCTAAAGGACGACCCCGGTCATCAACCATACCTACAGCAAGTCCCTAGTCTCCAATCACACCTAAAGAACGACCCCGGTCACCAATAACAACTACAGCATATCCACTACTCTGCTGTGAGAAGACACAAAGTAATCCATGATCTTCCTGCAGGGGGAGAGGCAGGGGTGACCTCAGTACCCTGGTGCCCAAACTACTGCCCAAGGGCTATATATTGCCCTTGCAGTGTGGTCCTTGGACCCCAGCAATCAGTAGCAGGTGCACAGATTTGTAAAAGGACTGTATTTGTAGTAATCTCAACCAGTCTCATTTAACAGGTCTCCAGTCTGTAAATATTTCCTACAGCATGTCCAGAGTCTCCTACCACACGTACAGCACGTCCCCAGTCTCCAACCATACCTAAAGAACGGCCCCGGTGACCAACCACACCTAAAGTATGACCCTGGTCACCAACCACACCTACAGCATGTCCACAGTCTCCTAATACACCTACAGCAAGTCCCCAGTCTCCACCCACACCTAAAGAATGATCCTGATCACCACCCACACCTACAGTATGTTCACAGTCTCCTACCACACCTACAGCAAGTCCCTAGTACATCTACAGAACATCTCCATTCTCCAGTTCTCCTACCGCATGTCCCCACACTCCAACCACACATACAGTATGTCTCCAACCATACCTACACCATGTACTTGGTATCCAATCACATCTACAGCAAATTGCAAATCTCCAAACACACCTACAGCTCATCCCCATTCCCCAACCACTTCTACAATACATCCCCAGCTTCCAACTACACCTACACCACTAGCCCAGTCTCCAACCACCCTTACAGTATGACCCATTCTCCAACCACACCTACATCATGTACTCAGTCTCCAACCAGTCCTACAGCATGTCCCCATTCTCCAACCACTCCTATCACATGTCTCTGTTATCCAACCTCCTACAGAAAGTCCCCATTCTCCAAGTACTCCTACAGCATGTCTCTATTCTTCAACCTCCTACAGCGAGTCCCCATTCTCCAAATACTCTACCGCATGTCTCTATTCTCCAACCTCCCACAGCATGTCCCCATTCTACAACTACCCTACTGCAAGTCCCCATTCTCCAACCTACTACTGAAAATCCCCATTCTCCAACCTACTACTGCAAATCCCAATTCTCCAACCTACTACTGCAAATCCCCATTCTCCAACTACTCTACCACAAGTCCCCATTCTCCAACCTTCTACAGAAAGTTCCCTTCCTACAACTACCCTACTGCAAATCCCCATTCTCCAACCTCCTACAGCAAACACCCATTCTCCAACCACTCCTACCACATGTCCCTATTCTGCAACCTCCTACAGCATGTCCCCAATCCTCTACTACTCTACCGTATGTCTCTATTCTCCAACCTCCTGCAGCATGTCCCCATTCTCCAACCACTCCTACCACATGTCCCTATTCTGCAACCTCCTACAGCATGTCCCCAATCCCCTACTACTCTACCGTATGTCTCTATTCTCCAACCTCCTACAGCATGTCCACATTCTCCAACCACTCTTACTGCATGTCTCTATTCTCCAGCCTACTACAGCAAGTCCCCATTCTCCAACCACTCTTATCACATGTCTCTATTTTCCAACCTACCACAGTAATTCCCCATTCTCCATCCACAACTTTAGAATATCCTCAGTTTACACCCCCACCTACAGCATGTGCACAGTCTTCATACACTGCTTAAACTTTTTCCCTGGTCTCCAACCACTCCTACAACATGCCCCCATTCTTCAACCACTCTTCCAATGTGTCCTCATTCTCCATACACTCATCCAGCTTCAGCCACTTCTACAACATCCGTGCAACCACTTGCACACCACCTACTGTATATGGCTATAGACATCAATTATTTTTTTCGAATACCAGACCCTTAGCATGGTCACCTTTATAATAAGGAAGAAATTATAAGGCAGTCATCGTGACCCAGTAAAGATGATGTATTGGTGACTAAGCCACTAACCTTGGAACAGCCGACCGGAACATTAGAACTGTAAATAAAAAATAGAAAACCTTGTGATTGGTAGCTAATGGGATTATTTGTGCTGATCTGGATACCGGGGCCGGCATGGAGTTTATCTCTCCAGATTCATTTGGCTCACCTCAGTCTGTAACGGGGGGCTCTCGTGTGGCCCCTAAGTGAGGGGGAGCTGAACGCCGCCCCCTCCCTATATGTGTTAAGGCCATGTATAATCATTTATATATATATTGTATGATTAATTATTGACACAGTGCAGGTCTCATAGATGAAAGTAGAGCAGATTCTGCTCCCACAAGGATCTACAATTCCCCTCATTTGTTATATATTTAACAACACGGCTGAAATGTGGATGTCAGAGTGCAAAATCCAAACATTTTCTGCTAAATTGCATTAGATATACAATGTAGCCTTCCGTTATAGGAGTATATCAATCCTGGGTTCATATATTCATTTATAATAATTGTTATAGAAAATGAACACATGGACCTTAATAATTGGATTACGTGATAATACAGAGAGCAGTGTGTGCCAAAACCCAGAGCAACCAATCAGCTGTGATCTTCTGATAATGATGACAGATGAAATGTGACATGATAACTATGTAGACAATGCTGTATATCAACCTATGAAGTATAGGAGGCCTCAACTGTGGCCCCTGAATGCATCCAAGGGCCCCACAAAATATTCAGTATGTATAGACAGACTGCAGATATACTACAGGAGATGGTCAGAGATTGCGGACATACTACAGGAGATGGTCAGAGACTGCAGACATACTACAGGAGATGGTCAGAGACTGTGGACATACTACAGGAGATGGTCAGAGACTGCGGACATACTACAGGAGATGATCAGAGACTGCAGACATAGTACAGGAGATGATCAGAGACTGTGGACATATTACAGGAGATGGTCAGAGACTGCGGACATAGTACAGGAGATGGTCAGAGACTGCGGACATACTACAGGAGATGGTCCGAGACTGCGGACATACTACAGGAGATGGTCAGAGACTGCGGACATAATACAGGAGATGGTCAGAGACTGTGGACATACTACAGGAGATGGTCAGAGACTGCGGACATACTACAGGAGATGATCAGAGACTGCAGACATAGTACAGGAGATGATCAGAGACTGCAGACATAGTACAGGAGATAATCAGAGACTGCAGACATACTACAGGAGATGGTCAGAGACTGCGGACATACTACAGGAGATGGTCAGAGACTGCGGACATACTACAGGAGATGGTCAGAGATTGCGGACATACTACAGGAGATGGTCAGAGACTGCGGACATAGTACAGGAGATGGTCAGAGACTGCAGACATACTACAGGAGATAATCAGAGACTGCAGACATAGTACAGGAGATGGTCAGAGACTGCAGACATACTACAGGAGATGGTCAGAGACTGCGGACATAATACAGGAGATGGTCAGAGACTGCAGACATATTACAGGAGATGGTCAGAGACTGCAGACATACTACAGGAGATGGTCAGAGACTGCAGACATACTACAGGAGATGATCAGAGACTGCTAGAGAAGATGGTCAAATAAACAAATGTTATTAGGCCAATTCCTGTGCCGGATAAATGTTTTTGTTTAAACCAGAAAATACTGCATTTGTCCACTAGATGGCACTAATTATCATAGGAATTTCTTATACTTCTCGGCGCCATCTAGTGACCAAATGCTGCATTGTTTGTTTTAAATCAATATACACCTCAATGCACAAAAAAATTGGTCCCGCGTGATTTCCAAACCGTAGGGTGCTGGAACGTACAGAGCATTTGCATCCCCATATTGTGGTGTGAAGGTGCAATGTACTGTAGATATGTGTTGGGGTGCAATTGACATGGTGCTGAAGAGGTGACATATCAGTTCCTAGCTGCCTGTCAAACGCTCTCTGAAACACGATCCATTCACAGATCTATTTCTAGGAGTGGAACATATGTCTTAAGGAGCCCTTATGGATCATTCAGATTAGCAGTCGGGGGGCAGTAAGAGCACTGCTCAACTGGGGGGGAGGGGGGGTAACGGCTCAACTGATACCCCCTTTAGCTGCAGAGGCAGCGACTGGAGGTGTACACATGCTGCGGACAACAAGAACAGGACAAGGGGTGAGCAGGAGGGGCACTGCGGTATCATGTGAGATGGGGGGGGCACCACGAGGAGATGAGAGGGGGGATTTGTGTTGGTAGGGGGAATTTGGAGGGTGGCAGGGGGAAAGAATTGTTCTAGAAGGGGAAGTTTGTGGAAGTGTGATAAGAGTGGTGATTTGGGGGGGATTTGTGTTGGGAGGGGGAAGGATTTGGGGGATTTGTGCTATAAAAAGGTGATATGGTAAAGGGGGAAAGGGATTTGTGCTAGGAGGGAAATTGTTTTGGCGGCAGGGGATTTGTACTAGTAGGGATGATTGGGGGGGGGTATGTGTGCTAGGAGGGGAACATTTTTGGGGGGGGGGGATTTGTGCCTGGGGGGGTAGAAGGGGTAGAGGATTTGTGCAAGGAGGGGGAATTTATTTTTTTGGGGGGGGGGGGGGTATTTGTTCTGGGGCATATGGGGAAAGAGGATTTGAGCTGGTGGGATGGGAATGATTTGTGCTAGGAGGGAAATTGTTTTGGTGGGAGGGGATTTGTACTAGTAGGGATGATTGGGGGGTATGTGTTGGGGGGTAGAGGATTTGTGTAAGGAGGGGGAATTTTTTGTGTTGGGGGGGGGTATTTGTGATGGGGGGGTTTGAAGGGGTAGAGGATTTGTGTAAGGAGGGGTAATTTTTTGTGTTGGGGGGGGGGTATTTTTGCTGGGGCATATGGGGAAAGAGGATTTGAGCTGGGGGCATGGGAATGATTTGTGCTGGCAGGGGGGATTTCAGTAGGGGTGCAGATTTGTACTGGAAGGGGGGAAATTTTTGTTTAGGGGGTAAGCATGCAGGTTAGTGCTCAATTTTTTGGGGGGAGGAGGGGTTTTTACTGACAGATAATGCTCATACATCTTGGGGGGGGGGGCACAATTTGGCATGTTCTGCTCTAGATGACCTCGTCCTGGTACTGGCGGCCATGATGCTTTGCAGCCGTAGCAAAAATGACACCCCCTGTCACTGCTACGCCCATCAAATGTGACCAACTGAAGGGAATAGGGCCGCTCTGCAAGCGTTCTGCAACCACAATGCTAGGGCGGGGATCAAGGGTCAAGGGGTTAAAGCAGGTGGTGAGGAGACGATCTCTGAAGAGCGATCCACATGCAGACTTAGCTTGAGCAAGCATAGTGGACAAAAGCTTCCAATGCCAGGAGGGTCACTTACACAGTGGCAAAGCCAGAGCATCGGCATGACAGCCCGGGAACTAGCATGTCCAGAAGGAGCTTGGGAATGGCAGTACAGGTGACAGGTTCTCAAAGCCAGACAGTTTTCCCAGAAGCCCTTTCTCTCCTACTCCAATCAGCTCCAAGGATCTTTTTCTTGAAAATGCTAGCTGCCTGGCTGTGATGCTGATCCAGTACAGGGAGGGAAGGTATCTGTGCGGTCCTTCTCCTGTGCAGGGACAGTGGTGGCCGGTTTGGGTTACAGGCGGCTGTTCTGCGCAGAAAATTAGGATTAGCACAAATCGGTGAGCGAGGAGAAGAGAGATTAGCGGAGCCTCCTGTCTGCAGAGAAAGGGATTAGCGGGATGTTACATGTGTTAAAAGAGGAGGATTAATGTACAATACTTTGTGCACAAAACAAGAGAGAGACACCGCCGTCCAGGAGTGAGACCGCCAGAGACACCGCCGTCCAGAAGTGAGACCGCCAGAGACACCACCATCCAGGCAGGGCCGTCTTTAATATTGATTGGACCCTGGGCAAAAAATTTGTTGGGCCCCCCCATGCAGTTTTGCTCTCCACCTGCTATGAAACATACTGCTATGAAAATAGCAGCTAGACTCAAAATCTGTTTACTGAATCAGATCAGACAGTGATTGTGATTGGTTGCCAAAGGTTACAGTGTATCATTACCACTCACTGACTGGTTGCTAGAGCTTACAGCAAACTTTTCGGCTCACTGATTAGTTGCTAGAGGTTACAGCACATGAAATCGGCTTGTTGATTGGTTGCTAGAGATTACTATACATCAATACTGCTCACTGATTGGTTACTGCACATCATTACTGCTTACTGATTGGTTGCTAGAGGTTACAGTACATCATTTCCTCACTGCCTGCACACCATGGACTGGGGAGGTGAGGGGGCCCATTAATAGACAGAAAACTCCTAGGGATCCTAGGACTCCTGGGATTAGTGGCAGTACTGGGGGGAGGGTGTAATCAATGGCAATGCTTTTTTTTTTTTTTACCAACTACCAATATAAAGAGGTGTTTCAACACTGGGTTTACACTGACCACTTATGTAAAAGAAGCATTCACAGTAACCACCAATGTAAAGGGGACATTCACACTGGCCACTGGTGTGAATGAAAGGCCTCTACACCAATCACCAATGTAATGAGAACATTTACATTAACCACCAATCTAACTAAAACATTTAGCCTGCGTTCACATTTGTGTGTGTTGGGAACACATGCAAAATTGCTTTCCTGACACCACAGAAACGTGCTGCCCTTTAGCAGATATACAGCAATGCCATTATTTGTTAATGATACCCTTACGCATCTGCTGACATGTGCTTTGGCACCGTGTGATTTTATAAAAGGGTTTGGGACTTTCTTCCGCATTTGTAGCGCATAGAGCAGCCCATTGAAATGAATGGGCTGCCCTACACGTGACCTACATCTTTACCCTGTCGGTTTACCTTTGCATCCTAAAACCCCTGCTAACCTCTGCACCCCAAACCTCCCACATCCTCTCCACTCAAATCCCCCTCCCCTTTAACTCTACCTGCCTCCTCTGCTCATCTTTGCACCCACCTCCTTACATCCCCCCCTTGCTCACCTGTGCACCCCAAACTGTAATTCCTTCTCTGCCTACCTCTGCACACCCCACACTACCCCCCCCCCCCCCCCCCCACTAATTTGCTTACCTTTGCAGAACAGGCTGATGGTAGGCTTAGTGAACACAGTTGTAGGCAGGACTTTCAAGCATGTCCCTTTACCTCCCCAGTGGGCAGTATTCAGTATAGGTGATGGTGGATATGACCTCAGGGGGGCATGATATACATATGAATGCCACCTCTGTTTACATAGAATGCTGCCGGTCGTCGCTATTTACATATGAATGCCACCTCTGTTTACATAGAATGCTGCCGGTCTGCCACTATTTACATATGAATGCTGCTGCTATTTATATATCAATACCGGTATTTACATGTAAACACAGGGTCTGCAGGTGAGTCATCTGTACACAACAATAGGGCAGAGCTGGTCAGCATTAGTAACAGAATTTCATACTGAGATATCAGGACAGAGCAGGAGACTAAAACCTTAAGGGATGAGGGAATTTAAACTGGGATAGTTGGCAAGAATGAGGAAGCTGCTTTGGGCCCCTCAACAATGACAGGGCCCAGGGCAGCTGCCCCTTTTGCCCTGCCTTAAAGACGGCCCTGCATCCAGGAGTGAGACCTCCAGAGACACCGCAGTCCAGGAGTGAGACCGCCAGAGACACCGCCGTCCAGGAGTGAGACCGCCAGAGACACAGACGTCCAGAAGTGAGACCGCCAGAGACACCACCATCCAGGAGTGAGACCTCCAGAGACACCGCCGTCCAGGAGAGAGACAGCCAGAGACACCGCAGTCCAGGAGTGAGACCGCCAGAGACACCGCTGTCCAGGAGTGAGACCTCCAGAGACACCGCCGTCCAGGAGAGAGACAGCCAGAGACACCGCAGTCCAGGAGTGAGACCGCCAGAGACACCGCTGTCCAGGAGTGAGACCGCCAGAGACACCGACGTCCAGAAGTGAGACCACCAGAGACACCACCGTCCAGGAGTGAGACCTCAAGAGACACAGCCCTCCAGGAGTGAGACCGCCAGAGACACCGCCGTCCAGGAGTGAGACCGCCAGAGACACCGCCGTCCAGAAGTGAGACTGCCAGAGACACCGCCATCCAGGAGTGAGACCGCCAGAGACACCGCCGTCCAGGAGTGAGACCTCCAGAGACACCGCCGTCCAGGAGTGAGACCACCAGAGACAGCGCCGTCCAGGAGTGAGACCGACAGAGACACCCCATCCATGAGTGAGACCGCCAGAGACACAGTTGTCCAGGAGTGAGACCGCCAGAGACACCACCGTCCAGGAGTGAGACCGCCAGAGACACCGCCGTCCAGGAGTGAGACCGCCAAAGACACCACCGTCCAGGAGTGAGACCGCCAGAGACACCACCGTCCAGGAGTGAGACCGCCAGAGACACCGCCGTCCAGGAGTGAGACCGCCAAAAACACCACCGTCCAGGAGTGAGACCGCCAGAGACACCACCGTCCAGGAGTGAGACCGCCAGAGACAGCGCTGTCCAGGAGTGAGACCGCCAGAGACACCACCGTCCAGGTGTGAGACCGCCAAAGACACCACCGTCCAGGAGTGAGACCGCCAGAGACACCACCATCCAGGAGTGAGACCGCCAGAGACACCGCCGTCCAGGAGTGAGACCGCCAGAGACACCGCCGTCCAGGAGTGAGACCGCCAAAGACACCACCGTCCAGGAGTGAGACCGCCAGAGACACCACCGTCCAGGAGTGAGACCGCCAGAGACAGCGCTGTCCAGGAGTGAGACCCCCATTGACACCACCGTCCAGGAGTGAGACCGCCAGAGACAGCGCTGTCCAGGAGTGAGACCACCAGAGACACCCTGTCCATGAGTGAGACCGCCAGAGACACCGCCGTCCAGGAGTGAGACCACCAAAGACACCGCCATCCAGGAGTAAGACCGCCAGAGACACCGCCATCCAGGAGTGAGACCACCAGAGACACCCCGTCCATGAGTGAGACCGCCAGAGACACCGCCGTCCAGGAGTGAGACCACCAGAGACATCGCCATCCAGGAGTGAGACCGCCAGAGACACCCCGTCCATGAGTGAGACCACCAGAGACACCGCCGTCCAGGAGTGAGACCGCCAGAGACACCGCCGTCCAGGAGTGAGACCGCCAGAGACACCGCCATCCAGGAGTGAGACCGCCAGAGACACCGCCGTCCAGGAGTGAGACCGCCAGAGACACCGCCGTCCAGGAGTGAGACCGCCAGAGACACCGCCGTCCAGGAGTGAGACCGCCAGAGACACCGCCGTCCAGGAGTGAGACCGCCAGAGACACCGCCATCCAGGAGTGAGACCGCCAGAGACACCGCCGTCCAGGAGTGAGACCGCCAGAGACACCGCCGTCCAGGAGTGAGACCACCAGAGACACCGCCGTCCAGAAGTGAGACCACCAGAGACACTGCCATCCAGGAGTTAGACCTCCAGAGACACCGCCGTCCAGGAATGACACCGCCAGAGACACCGACAGAGAGCCACCAACAGCAGTGTAATGGAGGACCAGGGAGGGGGTCAGAATAGGCAGCACACATGTACAGGATCTTTTATTAGTGGAGTCCAGTAGTACCTACTAAGGCCATAGACGAGTCGAAAACAGAAAGTGAAAATTCATGGTTGTTCGTTTTTTTCATCATTAGTGTGCTGGCTGTGATACGCGATATTAGTGCCGTGATCGAATGTGCCTGATCCAACATGCTGGAATTTATTTCAAAAAAACTAAACAAATGATGGCACAATCGTATATGCGCCATTCTCGCTTTTCGATCGACAGAACGTTCACATTTCGACTTGTCTATGGCCTGCCTTAAAAGTTGTACACAGTGGGAAACAGCTGCAGCTTGCAACCGGTAAAGTAATTAGAAAGAAATGAGTTAGAAAGTAACTTTCTTGCAAATAAACTATAGGAATTGTAGCAAGAGTGAGATTGTCACAATGATAGTGGAAGTTCAGTAAATCTTTATTTTGCACAACAGGCCACAAAAATACCCAATGCATTTCGGGTCTCAGAACTCAAAATCATTTTTTTTTCATGTTATCCACATGTTAGTACTTTAGAACTTTATGATTTTTATTTTTTTATTACTTTTTATTAGGATAATATTCATATCTTGTTGTATTTATGTTTTTGTGGTGTTTAGTATACACAGCAGCCTTGCTTAACCAAAGGTTGTTAGGGGTTTCTGGAGCTGTGGCTGATTACCAATGTAAGGAACATTCTTCCCACTGATCACCAATGTAAGGGACATTCTTCTCACTGATCACCAATGTAAGGAACATTCTTCTCACTGATCACCAATGTAAGGAGCATTCTTCTCACTGATCACCAATGTAAGGAACATTCTTCCCACTGATCACCAGTGTAAGGGACATTCTTCTCACTGATCACCAATGTAAGGGACATTCTTCCCACTGATCACCAATGTAAGGGACATTCTTCTCACTGATCACCAATGTAAGGAACATTCTTCTCACTGATCACCAATGTAAGGAGCATTCTTCTCACTGATCACCAATGTAAGAAACATTCTTCTCACTGATCACCAATGTAAGGAACATTCTTCTCACTGATCACCAATGTAAGGAACATTCTTCTCACTGATCACCAATGTAAGGAACATTCTTCTCACTGATCACCAATGTAAGGGACATTCTTCTCAATGATCACCAATGTAAGGGACATTCTTCCCACTGATCACCAATGTAAGGGACATTCTTCTCACTGATCACCAATGTAAGGGACATTCTTCTCACTGATCACCAATGTAAGGAACATTCTTCTCACTGATCACCAATGTAAGGAACATTCTTCTCACTGATCACCAATGTAAGGAACATTCTTCTCACTGATCACCAATGTAAGGAGCATTCTTCTCACTGATCACCAATGTAAAGGAACATTCTTCTCACTGATCACCAATGTAAGGAACATTCTTCTCACTGATCACCAATGTAAGGAACATTCATCCCACTGATCACCAATGTAAGGAACATTCTTCTCACTGATCACCAATGTAAGGGACATTCTTCTCACTGATCACCAATGTAAGGAACATTCTTCTCACTGATCACCAATGTAAGGAACATTCTTCTCACTGATCACCAATGTAAGGAACATTCTTCTCACTGATCACCAATGTAAGGGACATTCTTCTCACTGATCACCAATGTAAGGAACATTCTTCTCAGTGATCACCAATGTAAGGAACATTCTTCCCACTGATCACCAATGTAAGGAACATTCTTCTCACTGATCACCAATGTAAGGAACATTCTTCCCACTGATCACCAATGTAAGGGACATTCTTCTCACTGATCACCAATGTAAGGAACAGCCTCCAAAATCTCGATTTTTCTGTTTTGTGTTCTGCGCTCTACCGACGGACTTATCGTCGAACAAAATACAGACTGTGGGATGTCGGAGCGTCGTGATACGTGAAGGGTTAATGCAGACCTCAGTGATCTCCCTGGAAGCGGTGTAATATCGAAGCGGTGGATTGTGCGCAGGGAGAGCAGAGTTCGCACGCGGCGGTGTCAGAGATGACAAATTCTCTTCCTCTGGCCCTGCGCTCGCCACAAGCTGCTGTGTAAGCAGAGACTAAGAATTCGTTCTGCTGAATGAGATTGGAGATTACGCGGGGTGC
Organism: Lithobates clamitans; assembly: GCA_037952925.1. Lineage (NCBI taxonomy): Eukaryota > Metazoa > Chordata > Amphibia > Anura > Ranidae > Lithobates > Lithobates clamitans. The sequence continues at coordinate 97,776 of JBBGZY010002407.1, forward strand.
GGTGTGTGCAGGGATGGCGCTAATTAGCAGAAATGCGATTGGATGAGTACACAGCGCGGCGTGTGTGCGGGGACGGGGAGATGAGACCACAAGGTGCGCAGTCGGCCGGGTTTTACACTTCTCCCATTTTGTGTTTTGTAAATGCGCAAAACATCGCGCCACGTATTTTTGCATGTTTAGAGCGGGGTATTTTTTTCAATGGGCGGCTCTATGTGCGGCAAATGCAGCAAATTAGTCCATGTTCCCTTTTTGAGCTTCGATCTTTGTGCGTTTTCTTACCCATGCGTTTTGCCACGTTTGATGCATTTTTTCTTTGCGCGAAAAATGAGCAACCTTTTTGCCGCATTTGGTGTACCATTAACAATGAATGGCGACAAAAGCATTACAGGCTTTTTTGTAAATGTGCGTGAAAACGAGAGATTTTATGTGCGAAAACGCTAAAAGTGCGAATGCTGCTTTATAGATCAGCAAAATATTGGCGATAATTTAACAACGGGTTTGAGAGTCACGACCGGTTCTTTTGAAGACGAACAAATCCGTTAATCGATGGGAAGATAAAGCAAGCGATCACGTCCCTTTAACAAGCCGTTGGCACAATGACAGGTCCTCCTGATTTTATTTAACCCCTTCCCCGCCAGGCCCCGGCGCTCTCTTCCTGCACCTCCCACTCTCTTCCATCCTTCCAGACTCCGCCAGCTGCTGTATGAGAAGAGTCAGAGATCCAAACATGTTTATCAGAAGCCTGAGAGGAACACGGAGCTCTGCTGACTCGTCACCCACTCCCGGGGAGCCATCTGAGGCTGCGCTACGGCGTATGTGGGAGAGACAGCGACGTGCCAAGCCATGGCTAAACAGTGCTGCAGCCTGTTCCCTGGGGGGGGGGGGGGGGGAGACTGAGGAAAAGGTTTTTCCTGCCTGCAGCAGACCGATGAATGTAAGAATGTATAATATTGAACGATAAAGAATTTTTAACGGCTGTAATCCTGGTGATTTTTTTTTTTTTTTGGACTGAAGCTGGACTTTAAAAAGCTGTCCTTGAGCTCCAGTTAGTGACTTTGCCTAGGCTGAGATTATGTCATCAGTCTGCTGCAGGCTGGAGCATTTCCTCAGTCTCCCCTCCCCAAGTGATCAAACTGCAACACGGTATCTTTTCCTAGGCTGAGAGAATGTCATCAGTCTGCTGCAGGCAGGAGGAAGCATTTCCTTAGTCTATCCCCCCTCCCCCCCAAGGGATCAGACTGCAACACTGTATCTTTGCCTAGGCTGAGAGAATATCATCAATCTGCTGCAGGCAGGAGGAAGCATTTCCTCAGTCCCCCCCCCCCCAGTGATCAGACTGCAACATTGTATTTTTCCCTAGGCTGAGTTGATGTCATCAGTCTGCCGCAGGCAGAAGGAGGTATTTCCTCAGTCTCTTCTCTCCCAGTGAGCGGAAGTTTGGCCCCCCTCCTCCTCCCCGCAGCCTTCTGGGACAGCCTTCATGCCCAGAAAGGTGCGGACCCAATCAGATAGCACAGCAAGGCTCACGCAATGTGCACTAAGCAGCTGGCTATGAAGCAACAAGCAGTCATAGCCGGCTGCCCATGGTTAGTATGCTGGCGCCGGGGACCGAAGAAACCGGCCGGGTGAGGACACCGCTGGATCCTGGGTTGCATTTGGCGGTGGTACTGCCCACTAAGCCCAGCAGGAGTTATAGGCTTTGCCAAGCAAATCCTAGCAACTGTGGCATGTGAACACCCCACGTTTGCTGGCTTTGCAGCTTAAGGGGGGAGCACTAAAAACACCGGGCTTGTTCACACACGAGCTGCCGTCTGAAGAGTGATCCACGTTGTATCACTTATCAGAAGGCAAACGCAACAAAACGCCCACTAAAATATCGTCCAATGCTGCGCGACCCCAAAAAATTTGGAGCTACTTTGGGGCATTTGTAGCCCATTCAAGTGAAAGGGCAGCCCTAGATGCGACGTGCATTGCCACGTGAAAAACACACAAAAAAGTGCAAACGGAAACGCGTGTTCCCGCTATGCTCAGGTGAGAGTGGGGCCCTAAACTAATCAGGATCCTCTTTCAGCCAGGATACAATATAACTGCTTGCCGACCGCATCACTTACATATACGGCGGCAAGGCGACTCTGCTGTGCCAGATCACGTATTAGGTACGTCATACGGCACTTCCAGGTAGAGGACATGCGCGCCACTGGCGACCCCGGCTGTGCTGTGATTGTACACAGCAGATGCCGATCAACGGGTGCTGGTCAATGGATGACGGCCACCACTGGGGTTGTCAAGTTTTCTTTAAACCAAACCCAAACACTTTAGCATCGCATGATATTTGTTTTTTGTAGTATATGTGACGGCCCCCTGACACCCTGACCGGGTATCTCCGCCAAGAAGCTGCTTCCCAAGCTCTGGAACAAGAGATCAGTGAATCTGGCTATAGTTACCCCAAGAACTAGGCAACACCAGTTTTGGAGAAAACCAGATTAAGAACTGTTTATTTGAAAACTCACAGAGAATTTATGCACAGGAGGACACCCCCCCCTCCTGATCATATTACCCTAACAATACAAACTGCACACAGGAATTTAAATACAACCACCGACATATACTATAAACATTATGTTAATTAGCCACCTGGACAATGTTGTGATTTATCAGAGATCTCCACTTCAGGTCAGACTTGCTGTCACCGAGCTCACACAGTACAATACACATTATCATAAGTAGAAACACAGAACACCTTCAGACAATAGCAGGAGACCTCCAGTACTGTCCGACTCCTACATGGAACAGAGGCCAATGTGATCAGCTCTTTTAATGAACATGTATAGTTCAGAATCAACAAACCAGGAACAGTCTTCATATATTTCTTGAGGGATATTGTTGAGAAATATTACTGTCCCATCTAAAGTAAACAAAACCACATTTTCAGTGTCCGTTAAGTAGTTGTCCATCCTTTTCTCGGTCACCCTGTGCCCCTAATAGACACAGGTTGACTCAGATGTAAGAGGGACCTGTGGAGCTATTTCCCGACCTCTCTAAAGTAAGCTCGGTTCCATGAGCCCCCCACCCAAAGTGACACACGTCACAGTATACACCAATGTTTCTCAACTCCAGTACCCCCAACAGGTCATGTTTTCAGGATTTCCCTCAGATGAAACGGCTGTGGTAATTACTAAGGTAGTGAAACTGATCAAATCACCTGTGCACAATAATGGAGAGCCTGAAAACATGACCTGTTGGGGGTACTTGAGGACTGGAGTTGAGAAACATTGGTATACACCAGGCATATGCAATTAGTGGACCTCCAGCTGTTGCAGAACTACAAGTCCCATGAGGCCTAGCAAGACTCTGCCAGCCACAAGCATGACACCCAGAGGCAGAGGCATGATGGGACTAGTTTTGCAACAGCTGGAGGTCCGCTAATTGCATATCCCTGGTATACACTATAACAGGGGCCTCCAAACATTCTAAACCAAGGACCAGCTTAAAGCAGAGTTTCCACCCAAAAATGGAAGCTCTGCTTCTCTGCCTCCTCCCCCCTCCGGTACCACATTTGGCACCATTCGGGGGGAGTGGGTACCTGTTTTTGATATGTACCAGTCCCCACTTCCGAGAGATCTCGCCACGGCCCCCCTCCTCCTTCCCCCCCGCCGCCGGGCCATTCAGAAAGCGCAGCGCGCTTCACGCTTGAGCAGTAGGAAGCTGGCTGTGAAGCTGAAAAGCTTTACTGCTGCTTTCCCCCACTATGAATGGTGGAGGAATCACCTGAGAGACGATGGAAACATCGGCTGGGGTGCCGACATCACTGGATCCCAGGACAGGTAAGTGTCCTAGTATTAAAAGTATGTGTAGCTGCTGACTTTAAATTTCTTGCTGGGGGGGGGGCGGAGCTCTGCTTTAATGTCCTTCTGACGGGGGGGGGGGGGGCTTTATGGTGACTAGTGGGGGTAGAAATTGCTCTGTCCTGTCAGTGGGGATGTGGTGGATTTTCTTTCCCTGCAAAGTAGGGAATAAAATTCATGACTTCCGTTTGTAAAAGCACCTCACACAGTTTACACAAAAACACTGGCTAGGCATATATTTAACCCCTCGATCGCCCTAGATGTTTAACCCCCATAGTGTCAAAAGTGTCACTTCGTGTCCGATTGTCCGTGACAGTGGATATTTTTAGCACTGATCACTGTATTAGTGTCACTGGTTCCCAAATAGTGTCAAAAGTGTCACTTCGTGTCCGATTGTCCGCCACATTATCGCAGTCCCAATATAAGTCGCTGATCGCCGCCATTGGTACTAATAAATAAATAAATTAAATTCCAATATATATATACTATCTTTTGTAGACACTATAATTTTGCGCAAACCAATTAATATGCGCTTATTGGGATTTTTTTAAACCAAAAATATGCAGCAGAATATATATTGGCCTAAATTTTTAAAAAAAATTGATTTTTTTTTACACTTTTTATTAGATATGTTTTACAGCAGAAAGTAAAAAAATTTTTTTTTTTAATTTTTTTTATTTTTTAATTGTCAGTCTTTTTTTGTTTAAAGCGCAAAAACAAAACAAAAAAAAACAAAAATTTTTTTTACTTTCTGCTATAAAACATCTCCAATAAAAAGTATAAAAAATCATCTTTTTTTCTTAAATTAATACCACCAAAAGAAAGCTCCATATGTAGGGGGGGGGCGACATCAATTTTATTTGGGTACAGCGTCGCATGATTGCGCAATTGTCCTAGTCATGAAGGGGGGGTAAATCTTCCGGAGGTCAAGTAGATAAGATCTGACAAACAGATGTTTATAAACAAACAAAAAGAAACATTGTCACACATTTGTTTCCTCTCTGGCACACACGGTGGTGGTAATGATTGGTCATCAAGATAACATGCGCTCCCACATTGGCCGGAGATCTTCACCATCGCCCTCCCCATTCAGTCCAGTCATTGCGCTGCAGATTGGCGCATTATTAAAACGCGCAACATGTGACAGCGGGCAGTAACACGCATTTTCAAGTTCCCGCACAAAAAGCGCTGATGTGTAAATCTATCCTGACCTCGGATGATGAGGAATATTTTATCTACTGAGCCTGGAGAGGAAAGAAGTCATTTTTGGTGAGATTGATGGAGCTGCGAAATGATCAATGTGGCCATCAGAGAAATCTTTGTTCCAAGCGGAAATTCTCAATTTCGCAGAAATGCTGACATGAAATCAGCTAGCAAAAAAAAAAAAAAAAAAAGATTTTTTTTCTTAGGGATATTTATAGAGCACCAACAATGTACACAGCACTTTTCACATCAGTCCCTGACCCAAAGGAGCTTACAATCTAAGGTCTCATACCAAGGCCAATTATCCTACCAGCGTGTTTTTGGAGTACAGGGAGAACATGCAAACTCCATGCAGATAATCCTGACCAGGAATTGAACCAGAGATCCCAGTGCAGCAAGGCAGGGCCAGTAACCACTAAGGAGGGCTATATTTATGGTCGTTAAAACTGAATTCTGGGAAGAGCGAACAATTCCATCGGTCATGTGTCTTCTTCTTGTATCTCGGTGATCTTTGTGTATTTCTTCCAGATCTGTGCCGTCATCCAGTGTGAGACTTCCTGTAATAAAGACCAATCACTGCTGCTCTCTCTCCTTGTGCAGGGTGACTGGTCTTGTCTCCGCCCCTTCTCTAGTTTTCTGTAGTGGGTGGAGCCTGCTTGTCCCCTCCCACAGCTCTGCTCACTCTCTCCTTGTGCAGGGGGACTGGTCTTGTCTCTGGCCCCTCCTGTCGTTTTCTGTAGTGGGTGGAGCCTACTTGTCCCCTCCCACAGCTCTGCTCACTCTCTCCTTGTGCAGGGGGACTGGTCTTGTCTCCGGCCCCTCCTGTCGTTTTCTGTAGTGGGTGGAGCCTACTTGTCCCCTCCCACAGCTCTGCTCACTCTCTCCTTGTGCAGGGGGACTGGTCTTGTCTCCGGCCCCTCCTGTCGTTTTCTGTAGTGGGTGGAGCCTACTTGTCCCCTCCCACAGCTCTGCTCACTCTCTCCTTGTGCAGGGGGACCGGTCTTGTCTCCGCCCCCTCCTGTCGTTTTCTGTAGTGGGTGGTGCCTGCTTGTACCCTCCCACAGCTCTGCTCTCTCTCCTTGTGCAGGGTGACCGGTCTTGTCTCCGCCCCCCTTCTGTCGTTTTCTGCATGCAGCCTGTAGTGGGTGGGACCTGCTGGCCCCTCCCACAACTCTGCTCTCTGCACAGACAATGCACAGCACAGTGATGATGTCACCACTCACTACTTTTACAAGGTAACATCTGGGTTTACAAAAGCCTTTTGGTGCACACAAAAAGGATTTATATCCTTTGTGGCTATTAAAGAATGTTTTTAAATGAACGGCTTCTTTTTCCCTTGAGCTGAGCTTTACATTTATTTAATTTAGTGTATGTTGTATTTATTTTTTATTTATTTTATTCTATTTTTTGTCAGCATTTGATGATTTTTTTTTTGTGTCTTTTTGCATTAAACTTTTCATTTCATTTTTTTTTTTACTGGTTTTTGTCTTTTTGCATAAAAAAACATAAAATAATGAGGCTAATGAGGGGTTATTTTCTGGTGCAAGAACAGGTCCTGGGTAGGTGAAAGAAGCTTCTGTAACTTTCAGGAGCCATTTAAAGCTCATTGTTCCCCTAAAGCTGTCTTGATGGATGGTTAAAGGTACGGTGGTGGTTTTTTGGAGAGTGGGGATGCAGGAACAATTGTCTTTAGGATAGTTAAAGGTATGTATGGTGGAGTTTTTTTGAAGGGCGGTGTTTTTTCGGAGAGTGGAGATGTGGGTCCATTTGTCTTTATGGACGGTTGAAAGTACGGTGGTGGTTTTCAGAGAACTGAGGTGCAGGTGCACTTGTCTTTATGGATAGTTAAAAGGTACAGTGGTGGTTCAGAGAGCTGGAATGCAGGGCAAGTTGTGTTTGCGAACAGTTAAAGGTATGGTGGTGGTTTTTCAGAGAACTTGAGTGCAGATCCAGTTGTCTTTATGGACGGTTAAAAGGTACAGTGGTGGTTTTTCGAAGAGTGGGGATGCAGTTCCAGCTGTCTTTATGGATGGTTAAAGGTACGGTGGTGGTTTTTCGGAGAGTGAGGATGCAAGTCCAGTTGTCTTTAGGATGGTTAAAGGTATAGTGGTGTTTTTTCAGAGAACTGGGGTGCAGGTCCAGTTGTCTTTATGGACGGTTAAAGGTATGGTGGTGGTTTTTCAGAGAGCAAGGATGCAGGGAAAGCTGTCTTTATGGACAGTTAAAGGTACAGCGGTGGATTTTCAGAGAGTGGGGATGCGGGTCCAGCTGTCTTTATGGACAGTTAAAGGTACAGTGGTGTTTTTTCAGAGAACTGGGGTGCAGGTCCAGTTGTCTTTATGGACGGTTAAAGGTATGGTGGTGGTTTTTCAGAGAGCAAGGATGCAGGGAAAGCTGTCTTTATGGACAGTTAAAGGTACAGCGGTGGATTTTCAGAGAGTGGGGATGCGGGTCCAGCTGTCTTTATGGATGGTTAAAGGAACAGTGGTGGTTTTTTTTGGAGGGTGGGGATGCAGGACAAGTTGTCTTTATGGACAGTTAAAGGTACAGTGGTGGTTTTTCGGAGAGTGAGCATGCAAGTCCAGTTGTCTTTAGGATGGTTAAAGGTATGGTGGTGTTTTTTTGGAGGGCAGTGTTTTTTCAGAGAGTGGGGATGCGGGTCCAGTTGTCTTTATGGACGATTGAAAGTACAGTGGTGGTTTTCTGAGAACTGAGGTGCAGATGCAGTTGTCTTTATGGACAGTTAAAGGTACAGTGGTGGTTTTTCAGAGAACTGGAGTGCAGGTCCAGTTGTCTTAATGGACGGTTAAAGGTATGGTGGTGATTTTTCAGACAGCAAGGATGCAGGACAAGCTGTCTTTATGGACAGTTAAAGGTACGGTGGTGGTTTTTCGGAGAGTGGAGACGCGGGTCCAGCTGTCTTTATGGACGGTTAAAGGTATGGTGGTGTTTTTTTGGAGAGTGGGAATGCAGGACAAGTTGTCTTTATGGATGGTTAAAGGAACGGTGTTGGTTTTTTGGAGGGTGGGGATGCAGGACAAGTTGTCTTTATGGATGGTTAAAGGAACGGTGGTGGTTTTTTGGTGAGTGGGAATGCAGGACAAGTTGTCTTTATGGATGGTTAAAGGAACGGTGGTGGTTTTTTGGAGGGTGGGGATGCAGGACAAGTTGTCTTTATGGATTGTTAAAGGAACGGTGGTGGTTTTTTGGAGGGTGGGGATGCAGGACAAGTTGTCTTTATGGACATTTCAATGTATGGTGGTGGTTTTTCAGAGAGTGGGGATGCAAGTCCAGTTGTTTTTAGGATGGTTTAAGGTATGGTGGTGTTTTTTGGAGGGCGGTGGTTTTTTCGGAGAGTGGGTATGCGGGTCCATTTGTCTTTATGGATGGTTGAAGGTACGGTGGTGGTTTTTCAGAGAACTGGGGTGCAGATCCAGTTGTCTTTATGGATGGTTAAAGGTACGGTAGTGTTTTTTCAGAGAGCGAGATGCAGGACAAGCTGTCTTTATGGGCCGTTAAAGATACAGTGGTGGATTTTCGGAGAGTGGGGATGCAGGCCCAGTTGTTTTTTTGGGCGGTTAAAGGTACAGTGGCGGTTTTTCTGAGAACTGGGGTGCAGGTCCAGTTGTCTTTATGGATGGTTAAAGGTATGGTGGTGGATTTTTCAGAGTGCGAGGATGCAGGTCGCGCCCACTCTGACCCTGGAACACAAAAAGACACTTACTGTACATAAGAGAGAAAACACAGTCAGCGGAGTGAAGGCCGCGCACACAATTCACCGATCCTCACAATGCAGCAGATGATATTTCTCCAGCTGAATCAACAATGACAATGTGAAGGCCACACAGAAAATAAATGTACCACGCTCTCTGTGCGCCGTAGCAGTTAACCCCTCCCATGCCGGCAAGCTGCGGCGACTGATCAGCCTTGGCGGTGGTGTGAAGCTCCTGCGGCGGCTGTGGGGTTAATGGAGCCACATTGAGGGGGAGATAGGTGTGTGTGTGTGGGGGGGGTGTCTCTGTACCAGCTGGAACAAAGCCGGACCTGAATGGGCCGAGATGAAAAGCAGAAACATAAAGTGATGAGTGTGCAGAGGGTACAGATTGTGCGCAAGATGCAGCCTGCGGGGGCAGCGGTGAGACAATGGAAACCAGCTCCTCATATAAAGCCATACGGAGGGGTTGGGGCGCAAAAACTGTATCATGAAGGTGGGGGAAACCCAGAATATTACACCCCCAAAAAAGGCTATTTACTGACACATCCCATAATATCCTACAACCCAAAGAGCTCATTTATACTTGTTCCATTTTATTGGTAACATTGTAGCTACAAATGCATCTAATTATATTGCAATAAGTGCATGGCTTATAATCCTCTGTACAGAACACAGACTGGGAGGGGGCGTGCTATGGGCCAATCAGGTATCCTGCATGTACAGTGCATTGAAAAAGTATTCACACCCCTTGACATTTTCCACATTTTGTCATGTTGCAACCAAAATCTTAAATTTATTTTATTGGGATTTTATGTGATAAACCAACACAAAGTGACACATAATTGTGAAGTGGAAGGAAAATGATAAATGGTTTTCAACATTTTTTATAAATAATTATGAGAAAAGTGTGGGGGGGATTTGTATCCAGCCCTCTTTACTATGATACCCCTAACTAAAATCTAGTGGAACCAATTGCCTTCAGAAGTCACCTAATTAGTAAATAGAGCCCACCTGTGTGTAATTTAATCTCAGTATAAATACAGCTGTTCTGTGAAGCCCTCAGAGGTTTGTTAGAGAACCTTAGTGAACAAACAGCATCATGAAGGCCAAGGAACACACCAGACAGGTCAGGGATAAAGTTGTGGAGAAGTATAAAGCAGGGTTGGGTTGTAAAAAAATATCCCAAGCTTTGAACATCTCACGGAGCTCTGTGCATTCCATCATCAGAAAATGGAAAGAGTATGGCACAACTGCAAACCTACCAAGACATGGCCGTCCACCTAAACTGACCGGCCGGGCAAGGAGAGCATTCATCAGAGAAGAGCCAAGAGGTCCATGGTAACTCTGGAGGAGCTGCAGAGATCCACAGCTCAGGTGGGAGAATCTGTCCACAGGACAACTATTAGTCGTGTTCTCCACAAATCTGACCTTTATGGAAAAGTGACAAGAAGAAAGACATTGGTGAAAGAAAGTCATAAGAAGTCCAGTTTGCAGTTTGTGAGAAGCCATGTGGAGGACACAGCAAACATGTGGAAGAAGGTGCTCTGGTCAGATGAGACCAAAATTGAACTTTTTGTCCTTAAAGCAAAACACTATGTGTGGGGGGAAAACTAACACTGCACATCACCCAGAACACACCATCCACTGTGAAACATGGTGGTGGCAGCATCATGTTGTGGGGATGTTTTTTTTTAGCAGGGACAGGGAAGCTGGTCAGAGTTGATGGGAAGATGGATGGAGCCAAATACAGGACAATCTTATGCCGCGTACACACGGTCGGACTTTTCATCTACAAAAGTCCGACAGCCGGTCCGACAGACTTTCGGCGGACTTGCGGCGGACTTGTTGCAGACTTTCTAATGAACGGACTTGCCTACACACGACCACACAAAAGTCCAACGGATTCGTACGTGATGACGTACACCGGACTAAAATAAGGAAGTTGATAGCCAGTAGCCAATAGCTGCCCTAGCGTGGCTTTTTGTCCGTCGGACTAGCACACAGACGAGCGGATTTCGGGGTCCGTCGTAGTTACGACGTAAAGATTTGAAGCATGTTTCAAATCTAAAGTACGTCGGATTTGAGGCTAAAAAAGTACGTTGAAAGTCCGGAGAAGCCCACACACGATCGGATTACCAGCCAGCTTTAGTCCGTCAGCGTCCGTTGGACTTTTGTGACGAAAAGTCTGACCGTGTGTACGCGGCTTAAGAAGAAAACCTGTTATGCCCCGTACACACGAGCGGATTTTGCGTCGGAAAAAAACTTGGATGGTTTTTCCGACGGAATTCCGCTCAAGCTTGCCTTGCATACACACGATCACTCAAAAGTTCTCTGAACTTTCGACCGTCAAGAAGCGGTGACGTACAACACTACGACGAGCTGAGAAAATGAAGTTCAATGCTTCCGAGCATGCGTAGGAATTTTGCGCGTAGGAATTTGTACAGACGATCGCATTTTCGGATAGGAACTTTTCCTGACCGAAAAATAGAGAACCTGCTCCCAATCTTTTGCTGGCCGGAATTCCGCCAGCAAAAGACCGATGGAGCATACACAGGGTCGCATTTTCCGACACAAAGCTCTCATCGGAGTTTTGCTGACTGTGTGTACGCGGCATTAGAGTCTGCAAAAGACTTGAGACTGGGGCGGAGGTTCACCTTCCAGCAGGACAACAACCCGAAACATCCAGCCAGAGCTACAATGGAATGGTTTAGATCAAAGCATATTCATGTGTTAGAATGGCCCAGTCACAGTCCAGACCTAAATGCAATTGAGAATCTGTGGCAAGACTTGAAAATTGCTGTTCACAGACGTTCTCCATCCAATCTGACAGAGCTTGAGATATTCTGCAAAGAAGAAGAATGGGCAAAAATGTCCCTCTCTAGATGTGCAAAGCTGGTAGAGACATCCCCAAAAAGACTTGCAGCTGTAATTGCAGAGAAAGGAGGTTCTACAAAGTATTGACTCCGGGGGGCGCCATACAAATGTACCCCCCACACTTTTCACATATTTATTTAAAAAAAAAATGAAATCTATTATTTTCCTTCCACTTCACAATTATGTGCCACTTTGTGTTGGTCTATCACATAAAATCCCAGTAAAATACATTTACATTTTTGGTTGTAACATGAAAAAATTTGGAAAATGTCACGGGGTATGAATACTTTTTCAAGGCACTGTACATGTGCTGAAAAGGAGCACGCTGACAGGAGGAGTGAGAGGAGAGTCAACTGCTGTTTCTTGACTGTCCAATCACAGGCGGGGGGGGGGTCAGGTCAGGTCACTAGCCTGGTTTTACAGTCTGTCAGGGCTGTGTAAATCTCAGACTTGAATGGACAGAATTAGAAATCCTGGTGAGATTTGTATATTTATTGCAGATCTGTGCAGTAATCCAGTGTGAGGTTGCAGCCAACCTGTAGTGGGTGGAGCCTGCTTGCCCCCTCCCACAGCTCTGCTCTCTCTCCTTTTGCAGGGTGACTGGTCTTGTCTCCGCCCCCTCCTGTAGTTTTCTGCAGCCAACCTGTAGAGGGTGGAGCCTGCTGGGCCCCTCCCACACATCTGCTCTCTATCCTTGTGCAGGGTGACTGGTCTTGTCTCCGCCCCCTCCTGTAGTTTTCTGTAGTAGGGGCGTAGCTTGCTTGTCCCCTCCCACAGCTCTGCTCTCTTCTACTGCAGGGTGACCGGGCTTGTCTCTGCCCCCTTCTCAGCCTGTAGTAGGTGGAGCCTGCTGTGTCCCTCCCACATTTTATTGGTAACATTGTAGCTACAAATGTAGCACAGGGTAGCAAATGTTACATTGTACTAGGTACATGGCCTGTAATCCTCTGTACACAGACTGGGAGAAAGAGGGAAAGAGGGAAAGAGGGGCTGTGCTATGGGGCAATCAGGTATATGAATTTCAACTTGACATTTAGCGTTTTGTCCAGAGTTCTGCTTTAAGCCCTTATTCACACTGCCGCGACCTCAAAGCTGTACGACTTTGAATCTGACATCCCTGCACGACTTCATTGCGTCTTGTATACGACTTCTTTTACAGAATTCAATGCAAGTCGGGATGAAATCGCCCAAAAGTAGTACAGGAACGACTTGAGTCACACCGATTAGAAAGGTTCTCTTACCGTTAATGAGGCACGACCTGTCGTGCGACTTTACACTCTCAAGTCGCATGACAAGTTGCGGCAGTGTGAACCGGGGCTGAGGCTTCATTCGCATATTGTGTGGCAGGAGCGCGCGCTGCCGCTCTTGATTTTCCGTTTTCGTGATTTTCACGCAACCCCCCGCGTCGCGCATAGGGCATCCCATTCACCTCAACGAGGCTGCCCTATGCGTGTTCGTCACCCCAAAAAAGAAGCTGCTGCTCCCTTTTTTGCCACAATCGCCGCACGATTCTGACACGCAAAGATCACGGCAGAATCGCACCACGTTTGGGGTGTCATTAAGGATAATGGCATGCAAACGCGCGTCACAGAATCGCGATTCCGCGGCACTGAGACGGGTTTTTGGCTTTACACATCCACATTATTATTTTTTTTTTAAGGACGTTACAAACAAGCAGAAGTGGCCTCTCCGGAGATTTCTAAGATGGTTGGCAGCCCTGATGTGCGTGTCGGGGGTGACGCAGAAACATGGCAGCGAGTCAGGCTCGCACCTGGGCCCCCTCGGCTCCTTCGCATCCAATTAAAAAGGAGAAAACACCGGGACCGCGGCCCAGAGTGATTTATGTTATTCATTTAGTGCTGACTCTCCTTCGGATGAGCCGCACTGAGACGGCGGGGGGGGGGGGGCGGTTGGTTGGTTTACCATTGTACTCCCAGATTTGGAAATGTTAACATATCACTGCAGCACCGCTCCTGCGAATTCCGATCTGAAGTGCCGATGAATCGAGCGCTCTTCTTTATTTAGCAAAAGATTGTAGCCCAAGGGCTAAAGCTGTGCTAGAAATATAAAATATAAGATACAGCTGCTAGCACCTTCAAGTCAGATACAAACTCAATAGATATAAAATACAAAATAAAGTGCAGCGCTAATTACAGTTAAAATTGTGTAGGTGAAAAAAAGACTGAAAAAGGAAAACTAATGAGGAGTCCCAAATGCAGAGTCCATGTATGTAGGAGAAAGCAGAAACCAAAATCCGTGCTTCATATGGATGGAAAAGCCACAGGTAAGAGAAAAGGTGATGATCCTTCACATAGGATAAATCCTGCTCCACACCCAGGTGAGAGTAAGCAATCCCGCTTACCAGCCTACCGTGACCACTATAAAATGGTCTCAGCAAACACAGGGAAATAGGTCCCCCCAAAAACCTCTGGTAATGGCCGGGATCTCCGCTTTGCAGATGGAACTCAGAGATGAAAGAAAAAAAGAAATGCTCCCATAGTACTTTAAAAATAACAAATTTATTGGCATAAAACAGTTGCACTTACAAGAAGGATTCTTCAAAACAGCATGTCCCTGTACTACGAGCTTCACTCCGCTTCCTGTTTTGCTTGTTCGTCAACATCCTGGGAGGTGTAGCGTGATGACGCCACCGTCGTAGGCCCCCACCCTACGGGTTTCGTCACTAAAAGGACGTCGTCTGGGGATTGGCCAGGTGATCGCGTCATCACGATGGCCGCTGGACAACAAACAACACAGTGGCGCCATTACAACTACTGGTCGCTCATTTAGTCAATGGAAAAGGAAAAACAGAGAAGCAGGAGGGGCTGCGTATGGGACACAGAACACTGCCACCTAGTGGCAGAAATACAAAATTACCAAGTAGAATTACAGTGGAACCTTGGTTAACGAGTAACGTGGTTAACAAGCGTTTTGAAAGACGAGCAACTTTTTTTTTTTCAAATTCTGACTCGGTTTGCGAGCGTTGTCTCACAAAATTAGCAGAATTCAAGGTTCCACTGTAATATCAGTTTAGCAAAGTCAAGAAGGAAGCAAAGAACATCGCATTAACACCGCAGGTAGTAACAACAATGAAATTGACATAAAAACATTGATCTTTATAGATAAATAAGTGAGTAAGTAATCCAATAATCTTCATCAGCCTAATATCAAAAGCGACATGAATTCACGTAATAAGAAGTATTAAAAAAAAAGATAAAAATGCAAAGTTAGTGAAAACTATTAAAAAGATTTTTTTTTTTATAATGAAATAAAAAATGTCCTTCTTAAGAATTGTTTATAAAGCAATTAATGTCCCAATCGACATTCAAGCCGAACGGCACGTAAGATTTCATATCAATAATCCACCGTGTTTCCAACCGGGAAATTGACCTGACCATATTAGCCCCTCTCCAATGGGGTGATACCTTATTTAGTGCGAAAAAAGTAGCACCTTTAATGTTCCTATCATGATACTTCGCATAATGTCTAGATAAGTTGTGTTTTCTGAAACCACGTTTGATATTTGCCACATGCTCAGATAGACATACATGTAAAGCCCTCTTAATGCGTCCAATATACTGTTTAGCACATGGACACTGAATCATATAAACCACATATTCTGTAGAGCATGTAATAAATGACTCAATGTTATACATCTTATGTGTCTGTGTGGATAGAAAAGATTCACACTAACGTCCCCTAAAGGAATTGATCTGGCAAACGCTGCATTTTCTGCAAGGAATAAAACCTTTCATGGATTGAAAGAAGGTGGGTGTTTTTGGTAGGTCAACGATGTTAGGGGCAATACTGTGTCGCAGGGATGGTGTTCCCTTATATACTACTACAGGGCCACCTGGAATCACTGAACCGAGTTACTTTATCATTTTTTTAAATACCCCAGTGTTTACTAAGGATCCTTTTTACTGAAAAATGTTGGTTGGGATAGCCCGTAATCATGGACCATCCAAATTTATTATTGTCCAGTCCATGAGTGGTTCCTCTTACCCTATGTAGCATATTATTCCTATCCATGTTCCCAACCATTTCTATTGTATTATCGATATCCCTCTCTTCAAGTACCCCTTTTCAAGGAACCTTGTTCTCAGAACTTGTGCTTGCTGGTGATAATCTGAGATATCTGTGCAGTTCCACCTAATTTGCTGGAATTGACCCTCGGGGACTGCATTTAGCCATGATGGCAGCTGGATAGGGGAATATAAGCTTTACGATCAGTCTCCTTAAAATACGTGGTAGTGGTTAGATGGTCATCTCTGACAGTAATGTTAAGATCAAGTAAATGGATCTGTGAAAAGCTCATCTCATACTGCAAGGAGATACCCCTATCGTTCCGATTGAGTTTGGCAAAGAACATCTCGGATGAATCGCCTTCCCAAAGGAGGAGGACCTCATCAATGTACCTCCAGCCAGAGGCATAACTCTTTCGGGGGAGGGGTTAGTATCAATTACCTCTTTTTCCCAATAGGCCATAAATTGGCTAAGCTGGGCGTGAATTTAGCGCCCATAGCCGCACCACAAGATTGTAGATAAAAATGCTTCTGAACCAAAAGTAATTGTGGCCTGTTGCGAAAAACCAGGAGTTCAATAATAAAATGCTTCTGTGGTAAAGAATGGTCCTGATTAAGGTAAAATTTAACCGCCTCTAGACCTTGTTAGTGAGATATAATTGTGTAGAGCGATGCTACATCAGCCGTCGCCAATATACAGCCACCTGTCCACTCCTGTTCCTGTAAAAGGTTAATAACTTGTGTCCTATCCCTTAGATAGGAAGGAGTTGCTGTAGCCAATGGCTGCAAAAATCCATCCACTTACCTCCCTATCCTGGCCGTCACTGAATCGATGCCACTGATTATAGGGCGGCCTGGTGGTTTTGAGGGATTCTTATGGATTTTCGGTAAATAATACATAACTGGCACCCTTGGAACTGAGGGTACCAGGTATGCCTTTTCTTTTTTATTAACAACTCCTTGTCGGAAGCCATCCTCTACTAGGCCTAGGAGTTCTCTTTTGAACTTTACCGTAGGGTTAGAAGCCAGTGGTGTATAAGTCGAACGATCGGATAAGAGCCTGTTCATCTCCTTGAGGTAGTCGCATTTGTCAAGAATGACAATACCTCCTCCTTTGTCAGCAGGACGTATGACAATGTCACTGCGTACGCAAATTTCTTTTAGACCTTGCTGGAACTCACACATACTTCCTATTCTAGGGGTCTTGAGGGCTATTAAATCCTTGAGGACCATCTCTTTGAAAACCTGAACTGATGGAGCAACAAATCCTGGATTGCCCCATCCCCTATATATCCCCTATATAAACCTGAGATGAGGTGCTGTAGGCAATTTGACTTTTGTTCCCTATTGGGTTTAGAATAAAATGTCTCTTAATATCATTAGGCGTCCAATCCAAAACACTGACTATCCAATAAGATCGAGAGAGGGATATTAGGATTCCCCCACCCTACGAAGCGCGTAGGGTGGGGCCTGCGACGGTGACGTCATCACGCTACATCTCCCAGGAGGTTGATGAACAAGCAAAGGAGGAAGTGGAATGAAGCTTGTAAGGACGCTGTGATCCTAGTACAGTCTTTTTTCACCTACACAATTTTAACTGTATTAGAGCTGCACTTTTATTTTGTATTTTAGTTCTTCTTTATTTATCAAATGTTTTTTCCTAGAGGTTCCTCACTCTTCTAGAATCGCAAGAGAATGAGCACGTCCATTCTGGCATCTCATAGGAAGCATTTCGATGGTTGTTTTCATTATTTACCCTGGTGATCCTGCCATGAAGGACTTTGTTCAGGGTGGCAATGCTCTGTCCCTGTCTCCCAATTGTGCTCCTGGGTTGTCACCCTGTCATCCTTGTTCAGGCACTTCCTGTTATAAGGTGACAACGCTGTGTCCCTGTCTCCCAATTGTGCTCCTGCGTTGTCACCCTGTCATCCTTGTTCAGGCACTTCCTGTTATCAGGGTGACAACGCTGTGTCCCTGTCTCAATATTGTTCTCAAGGGTTGTCACCCTATCGTCCCTATTTAGGCTCTTCCTGTTATAGGGTGACAACGCTGTGTCCCTGTCTCCCAATTGTGCTCCTGGGTTGTCACCCTCTCACCCTTACTCAGGTACTTCCTGTTATAGGGTGACAACGCTGTGTCCCTGTCTCCCAATTGATCTGCTGTGCTGTCACCCTGTCACACAGAGGTTTTCGACTAGGACTATATGAACCCTTCTCAGGCATTTTCCTACACTTCTTATGACACTAAACTTTGGTGACACACCTCAATATGTGTGAGTGTACCTAACGAGAAACAGTTAGATACATTGTAACAGTACAGGAGATGTCGCCAAATTCCACCCCCCACCAGCCAGGAGTACATGCACACTGGGGCAGGAGAGAAGCAGTTTAAAAAATGTGCCTAAGCTGCACCAAGTGCTTAGGCATGCTTATATGCATTTAGGTGCGTTTTGGCGTACTACGGGAGGTGGTCAGAGACTGAAGACGTGATACAAGAGATGGTCAGAGACTTGACACATGATACAAGAGATGGTCAGAGACTGCAGACATGATACAAGAAGTGGTCAGAGACTGCAGACATGATACAAGAGGTGGTCAGAGACTGGAAACATAATACAAGAGATGATCAGAGACTGCAGACATGATACAAGAGATGGTCAGAGACTGCAGACATGATACAAGAGATTGTCAGAGACTGGAGACATGATACAAGAGATGGACAGAGACTGCAGACATGATACAAGAGATGGTCAGAGACTGCAGACATGATACAAGAGATGGTCAGAGACTGCAGACATGATACAAGAGATGGTCAGAGACTGTAGACATAATACAAGAGGTGGTCAGAGACTGCAGACATGATACAAGAGATGGTCAGAGACTGGAGACATGATACAAGAGATGGTCAGAGACTGGAGACATCATACAAGAGGTGGTCAGAGACTGCAGACATGATACAAGAGATGGTCAGAGACTGTAGACATAATACAAGAGATGGTCAGAGACTGCAGACATCATACAAAAGGTGGTCAGAGACTGCAGACATGATACAAGAGATTGTCAGAGACTGGAGACATGATACAAGAGATGGTCAGAGACTGCAGACATGATACAAGAGGTGGTCAGAGACTGCAGACATGATACAAGAGATGGTCAGAGACTGCAGACATGATACAAGAGATGGTCAGAGACTGCAGACATGATACAAGAGATGGTCAGAGACTGCAGACATGATACAAGAGATGGTCAGAGACTGTAGACATAATACAAGAGGTGGTCAGAGACTGAAGACATGATACAAGAGATGGTCAGAGACTGGAGACATGATACAAGAGATGGTCAGAGACTGTAGACATAATACAAGAGGTGGTCAGAGACTGCAGACATGATACAAGAGATGGTCAGAGACTGGAGACATGATACAAGAGATGGTCAGAGACTGGAGACATCATACAAGAGGTGGTCAGAGACTGCAGACATGATACAAGAGATGGTCAGAGACTGTAGACATAATACAAGAGATGGTCAGAGACTGGAGACATCATACAAGAGGTGGTCAGAGACTGCAGACATGATACAAGAGATGGTCAGAGACTGGAGACATGATACAAGAGATGGTCAGAAGCTGCAGACATGATACAAGAGGTGTTCAGGGACTGAAGATATGCTATAGGAGTAGTTGGAGACTGGGGATAGGAGACTGCTAGAAATAACTACTATATCAGAGCAATAGCGGAAACACAGATTAGCACCTGAAGGGGCCCTGGGGGCCAAACAAGAAGTGCCAAAGGGCCACAGGTTGGGCAGCAGAGCCTTAAACTGTACATAAGGAACCTCCAACATACATTATCTCTGATGTGTCTTCCCTGCGATAAATATCCCCCTCCCTGAGTTTTCCCACTTATGGCGATTGCTCATCTCCGGAGCGGCGAGCGCCGATCACACGCGGCCCCTCGGTCACCGACGGGTTAATGATGCTTCTGCATTTCTCCGCGGGCCGGTCCGCTGTGGATGGGTTGTCATGACAACGGCCAAAAGCACTTTAAACAAATATAATTCATTAACAGACAGGAATGAAAGAACATCGAGAAACGCATCAACCGCCGCCGAGGATCTCAATGCAATCATGTTGACATTAATCTCCTGTTTATATTGTCTTTACACTGATAATACTCTCCGTGGCATGAGAGCTCCCCTCCCCCCTCCATATAATCTGCACAATATCATAATGTAAATTTTATTTGTAATCTGCCCTACGGTCCCGGGATCAGAGGGGTCTCGCACACACAGGGGGCTGTGGGATGGGGGAGGGGGGTGTGTGAGAGGGCTAGGAGGGGTGTTTAGGAAGGACTTAGGCAGTGCTATATACTGTATATCTATCTATCTATCTATCTATCTATCTATCTATCTATCTATCTATCTATCTATCTATCTATCTATGAAATATAAAATATATTATAATATATTTTAATATAATACAATATAATTATGGGGGAGGGTGTAAAAGAGGGCTAGGAGGGGTGTTTAAGAAGAACTTAGGTAAGACTGTGCTATATATGTATATATATATATATATATATATAATACAATACAATACAATACAATACAATCTAATCTATATAATACAATATAATGTAGTATAATATAATATAATACGATACAATATAATATAAACAATACAATATAATATAATAAAATACAATACAATACAATCGAATATAATATACAATAATATAATATAAACAATATAATATAATACAACATAATATAAACAATACAATATAATATAATACAATATAATATAATATATTATAATATAATATATTATATTGTATTGTTTGTATTATATTATATTATATTATATTAAATCGTATTATATTATATTGTATATATGATAATATATTATATTATATTGCTTATATTATATTATAATATATTATATTGTATTGTTTGTATTATATTATATTATAATATATTATATTGTATTATATTATAATATAATATAATATAATACAATATACAGTCAGGTCCATAAATATTGGGACATCGACACAATTCTAATATTTTTGGCTCTATACACCACCACAATGGATTTGAAATGAAACAAACAAGATGTGCTTTAACTTCAGACTTTCAGCTTTATTGTGAGGGTATTTACATCCAAATCAGGTGAACGGTGTAGGAATTACAACAGTTTGTATATGTGCCTCCCACTTTTTAAAGGACCAAAAGTAATGGGACAATTGGCTACTCAGCTGTTCCATGACCAGGTGTGTGTTATTCCCTCATTATCCCATTTACAAGGAGCAGATAAAAGGTCCAGAGTTCATGTCAAGTGTGCGATTTGCATTTGGAATCTGTTGCTGTCAACTCTCAACATGAGATCCAAAGAGCTGTCACTATCAGTGAAGCAAGCCATCATTACACTGAAAAAACAAAACAAACCCATCAGAGAGATAGCAAAAACATTAGGTGAGGCCAAATCAACTGTTTGGAACATCCTTAAAAAGAAAGAACACACCGGTGAGCTCAGCAACACCAAAAGACCCGGAGGACCACAGAAAACAACTGTGGTGGATGACCAAAGAATTCTTTCCCTGGTGAAGAAAACACCCTTCACAACAGTTGGCCAGATCAAGAACACTCTCCAGGAGGTAGGTGTATGTGTGTCAAAGTCAACAATCAAGAGAAGACTTCACCAGAGTGAATACAGAGGGTTCACCACAAGATGTAAACCATTGGTGAGCCTCAAAAACAGGAAGGCCAGATTAGAGTTTGCCAAACAACATCTAAAAAAGCCTTCACTGTTCTGGAACAACATCCTATGGACAGATGAGACCAAGATCAACTTGTACCAGAGTGATGGGAAGAGAAGAGTATGGAGAAGGAAAGGAACTGCTCATGATCCAAAGCATACCACCTCATCAGTGAAGCATGGTGGTGGTAGTGTCATGGCGTGGGCATGTATGGCTCCCAATGGAACTGGTTCTCTTGTATTTATTGATGATGTGACTGCTGACAAAAGCAACAGGATGAATTCTGAAGTGTTTTGGGCAATATTATCTGCTCATATTCAGCAAAATGCTTCAGAACTCATTTGACGGCGCTTCACAGTGCAGATGGACAATCACCCGAAGCATACTGCGAAAGCAACCAAAGAGTTTTTTAAGGGAAAGAAGTGGAATGTTATGCAATGGACAAGTCAATCACCTGACCTGAATCCGATTGAGCATGCATTTCACTTGCTGAAGACAAAACTGAAGGGAAAATGCCCCAAGAACAAGCAGGAACTGAAGACAGTTGCAGTAGAGGCCTGGCAGAGCATCACCAGGGATGAAACCCAGCGTCTGGTGATGTCTATGCGTTCCAGACTTCAGGCTGTAATTGACTGCATAGGATTTGCAACCAAGTATTAAAAAGTAAAAGTTTAATGGATGATTGTTAATCTGTCCCATTACTTTTGGTCCCTTAAAAAGTGGGAGGCACATATACAAACTGTTGTAATTCCTACACCGTTCACCTGATTTGGATGTAAATACCCTCAAATTAAAGCTGAAAGTCTGCAGTTAAAGCACATCTTGTTCATTTCATTTCAAATCCATTGTGGTGGATTTCAGTTCTTCCAATCATGGAGGCTCAGCATCACATGTGGGCGTTACCTATGTAAATTCAGCCTGCCTAGGAACGCCCCCATCCCCACACTGATACCCACCTATCAAGGCATTTTAATATTTGCATAACTCCTCCCACTGCTTGCATCAGGACTGAGGGTTCTTGAGAGTATACACAGCACCCTGCAGGCCCCTCTCACCAGCCATGATCTGCCCGCAATAAGAAGCACAGGGACCCAGTGATGACATCACTGGGTCTCTTAAACAAGGTGTGTAATGAAAACGGAAAGGCCTTATTTAAACATTCTATTAGCATGTCGATGACGGGGGGAGAGGACGAATCAAAAAAGTAAAGAATATGATTTCGGCTTTAAAGCTTATATCGGATTTTAGTGATTGGGTTTAGATCCACTTTACAATGAATTATTTTAAAAAAAACTTTGTCCTGCATTTTCTAAGACCCCGTTATTATCCCCGGACAGCTTACCACGTATCCGCCTTCTAACTCATCCTACAAACAGCCACCAAAGATCCGCAATTCCCCAATCTGCTGCTTAATGTAAAGCGGTCTCGGAGGACCTCGGAACGCGCTGAGCAGAACTCAGACTTGTTTATAAATCTGGAAAATAAATACTGCATTTAAATTCTCCGACTTCATAAATATTTACTTAAAAAGGCTTCAGAATTATGACTAGGTGATGATAAGTGAAAGGAACAGGGACATGCGGCAAAAAGGGCGATTGTATGGCACAGCCGGCCAGATCCAGCGATCCTCCGAGGTCCGTGCAATCGTTGAAAACCAGGGACCTCTGCAGGAGGCTTCTGCCACGCTGGCCCCCACGTAGCGGCCCCATCCGTCACGTCGCCTCCCGCAGGTTTAATGAACTCACAAATCTCAATTAGTGAAAACATTTGCTAAGCTATTAAATTATTCAGATCACACAAAATGATTTTCCTACATGCTCCCAGGGACGGAGCGGGTCCTCCGAGAGATGTCAGAGGAAGAGCGTGGCGCTTTGTTTACATTCCGCTGTGTGCGCCAGGAGGTTCGGCGGGCTGGGGGGGAAAACACTGCGCACACTCCGCCGCTCACGTTCTCATTGATTTGTCCTATTTTACAAGTTAATACTGTAAATGGAAGGAATGCAATAATGGCGGGGCTGACCAGAAATGCGCTACAAGAAACAGAGCCAGGAAGATGTGTAATACCTTGTATGTAAGCATGTAGACACCTGACTATCACACCTATAAGAGCTTGTTAAACACCCCATTCCAAAACCATGACCATTAATATGGAGGTGCCCCTCAACATGGCCGTTAATATGGAGTTATCTCTCAACTTGGCCATTAATATGAAGTTGGCCTTCAACTTGGCCATTAATATGAAGTTGACCTTCAACTTGGCCATTAATATGGAGTTGGCCTTCAACATGGCCAATAATATGGAGTTACCGCTCAAATTGGCCATTAATATGGAGTTGGCCTTCAACATGGCTATTAATATGAAGCTGCCACTCCTCTCTATGGCCATTAATATGGAGTTCCCCCTCAACATTGCACTTAATATGTAATTCCCCTTCAATATGGTCATTAACATGGTGTTATCTCTAAAGCATAGCCATTATTATGGAGTTGCCCCTCAACTTGGCCATTAATATGAAGTTGGTCTTCAACTTGGCCATTATTATGGAGTTGGCCTTCAACATGGCCAATAATATGGAGTTACCACTCAAATTGGCCATTAATATGGAATTGGCCTTCAACATGGGTATTGATATGGAGCTGCCACCCCCCTCCATGGCCATTAATATGGAGTACCCCCTCAACGATGCACTTAATATGTAATTGCCCTTCAATATGGCCATTAACATGGTGTTATCTCTAAAGCATAGCCATTATTATGGAGTTGCCCCTCAACATGGCCATAATTATGGAGCTGCCCCCCGGCCATTAATATGAAGTTGCCCCTTAACATGGCAATTGATATGGAGTTGACCTTTAATATGGCCATTAACATGGTGTTATCTCTCAACATAGCCATTATTATGGAGTTGCCCTTCAGCATTGCCAATAATAAGGAGTTATCTCTCAACCTGGTCGTTAAGATGGAGTTGGCCTTCAACATGGCCCTTAATATGTAATTGCCCTTCAATATGGCCATTAACATGGCATTATCTCTCAACATAGCCATTATTATGGAGCTGCCTTTCAATATGTCCATTAATATGGAGCTGCCCTCCCCCCCACCCCGTGGCTGTTAATATGGAGTTGCCCCTCAACATGGCAATTGATATGGACCTGCCGCCCCCCCCTTTTCATGACCATTCATATAGAGGTGCCCCTTAGCATGCATGGCCCTTAATATAGAGTTGCCATTCAATATGGCCATTATTAAGTTCCTCCTCAATATGGCCATTAATATGGAGTTGCCCCACAATGGCTATTAATACGGAGTTGCCACCCCCTCCATGATCATTACATGGAGTTGCCCCCATCCCCAATGTCAATTAATATGGAGTTGCCCCTCAACATGGCCATTAATATGGAGTTGCCCCTCAACATAGCCAATAATATGGAGTTGCCCCACAATATCCTTTACTATATATTTGTCCCCCTCCATGGACCCTTTGTGGTTTCAACAGCTTCCACTCTTCTGGGAAGATTTTCCACAAGATATTGGGATGTGGGAATTTGTATCCATTTGTGAAGTCCGGTACTGATGTTGGATGAGAAGACCTGGCTCACCATCGTTGTTCCCATTCATCCCAAAGGTGTTCAGTAGGGAAGAGGTCGGGACTCTGTGAGGGACATTCGAGTTCCTCCACACCAAACTGGTCACACCATGTCTTTATGGAGCTGGCTTTGTACACAGGGGACAGCCATGCTGGAACAGAAAAAGGTCTTCACCAAACTGTTACCACAAGGTTGGAATGTCTACAGTGTCTTTGTATGATGTAGTATTAACAGTACCCTTCATTAAAAAAACCTTGACTCCATCATTTTTGGGGGGCAGCCCACATACTTCTGGATCTTCTGGATATATAGTCTACCTAAATTCTAGGAAAAATAAGTCATCACGAAATGCAGAGGTTGGAGTTTTCTTTTCAACGTACGTCGTTGCATATGTCATAACAAGCCAAGATGTCTAACGTATGTTGACTTTCAGGCTTAATACTTCAAGAGTTTTTGGGGCTTTTTTTTAAGCCCCTTTTTCGGGGATTTTAAGGCTTGAGCGTTTTTGTTTTGGCCAATAGAAAGCTAGTTCCTCGGCGAAAGAGGAACGAGAAATCGTGTGAAAGACTTGCATTTTCGGGAATTTTTCAGGTGCTTCCATTGAAGTCTTCAGGGACCTAAGCTGCCTAAAGAAGCGAATGTACTTTTTTGAGCTTCGAGTGACAAGTTTCAAGCGACACAATGCTCAGGTGTAAACAAGCACCATAGGATGCAACTGGAATTTTCATGTCAAGCTTTGAAGTGCCTCTTGAAAAGCGATTCAAATCACTCAGGGGCAGTGCTGGGACAAGGTCATCTAAAAACCAGGGCAAACATTCCAAACTGTGACAACCACCACCACCATCAATCTGCATGCTTACCCCTAAGCATAAATTCCCCCTCTGCCCAGTACAATTCCGAACCCTTGCTGAAATCCCTCCTCCCAGCTCAAATCTTTGTTTATCCCCCAAATCCCCCCAGCACAAATGCCCCCCACCTAAAGAAATTAAAAAATCACCCCTCCTAGTACAAACCATCTACCCCTCAAATTTCCGCTCCTAGCACCCCCCCCCCCAATTTCCCCCTCCTAGCACAAATACCCCAATCATCGCTACTAGCACAAATCCCCCCCCCCCCGATAAACATTTGCCCTCCTAGCATAATTCCCCTCCCCCCTCTACCATATCGCCTCTTCTAGTACAGACCCCCCCCAAACACCCCCTCCGAGCCAAGGCTCAGTATATAACCTTCACCTGTTACCCCAAATGTCTCGTATAAAAAGTATCCCAAACACCATAGCATATCTATTTATGGAAACCCACAATGAAAACGTATTGGAAAGAAATAACCCCCCCCCCCCCAGTGTTAAACCCACCCTCCAGAGGTTCTATACGTGGCTTCTCCTCTCCTATTCACTCTTCTGATCTTTGCGGCATCCCTGATAAAAAATCTTGGGATATTCCAGGTATAAGGAACATGTGCATGCTTTCCTGGATCTTCCGTAATGCATAGCTTAGTGCCCGAGTGGACAAATGTCGCAACAATACCAAATGATATCTATATGTCTCATCCAGCTACAGTATATCCTCTCTCTTTGTCTTTTTCTTCCTTTTATATATCTCTCCAATCAATCTATTTCCCTCATTTATCCCTCTTCTACTTATCTATCTATCTATCTATCTATCTATCTATCTATCTATCTATCTATCTATCTATCTATCTATCTAGGACAACCCCCCCCCCCCCCTTTCCACTGGCCCTTCACCAATACCTAAGTATGCAAAGTTGTACGAAAATCATTTAGCCGTTCCACAAAGATGACCTGAATGCAAAAGGTGAAGACTTGCTATGTTTCAGGGAACATCTAGAAATGCTGAGGTATAAGGTGAAGAGCCGGCAACTTCTGAAAAGGTCAATTTATTGCATCGAGTGGAGTATACAAAGTACAGTGGTTTACGTGTTTCGACAATAAGCCTTAATCATAGGCTATGATTAAGGCTTATTGCCAAGGACAAGATATATACCTCCTTATCTTATACCTCCATGTTCCATTAGTATTGGGAAGACGCTCTGAGCAGGAGCACCGTCAGTCCACCTTCGTGAAGAATCTGTCTGGGCATTGCACTCTTCTTTTCATGGCATCTAGAAATCTTTATTGGACCTAAGAAAAATGTACACTTTTGTATTGAATCAGTGGCGGCCGGTGGGGTATATTTTCTTGGTGGGTGGCAAACAGTGCACAGCCAATTAACACCCCCCCAGGACGGGTCACCTGCACCACCCCCCTTCGGCGGTCGGTGTCGGTCTGTCGGTCACCTGCAACACGTACCCTGGGCAGTGCTTCCCTCTGGATGATGTGCGGCCGGCTTCCCCTGTATTTCCTTCTTGGCACCACGGCAGTGTCCTCGCCATGCGTCTTCTCCCTCCTCCTTACTCGGCCAATAGGGTAGCTTCTCCTTTCAGCCAATTAAGGACCCGCTTCCTGATTGGCTGGGAGGCAGAATCAGTGTTACAATAGCGAATATTCATTTGCTATTGCCACACAACTGGGTGGGCTCGGAGCGCAGTGCTCACTGTAAAATATAAACTTACACTACCTTAAAAGTGGACAGTGTGAGTCAGTGGAGCAGTGGACAGTGTCAGTAGGGCAGAGGTTGATGTCGGTAGGGCAGAGAATAGTGTCTGTAATTTTTAAGTTTTAGTATTTTTCTTTTTTTTTTTTACAATTTTATTTTTCTTATTATTTTTTTACATTTTTGGGGGCCTTTGGTGAAATATCAAGGGTCTACACAAACTCACATTTGAGACAGAGAAAGGGATTGAGAAGAAAGATTTCCCGGTCCCTCCAGATGGCAGGGGGCAGCAAGGCAGTAGACAGGGTGTCAGCAGGGCAGAGGACAGGAGGCAGCAGGGCAGTGTACAGGGTGTTAGCAAGGCAGCTGACAGGGGGCAGCAGGGCAGCATACAGGATGTCATCAGGGCAGAGGAGAAGGGGCAGCAGGGCAGTATACAGGGTGTCAGCAGGACAGAGGATGAGGGTCAGTAGGGCAGTGTACAGGGTGTCAGCAGGGCAGAGGACAGGGGGCAGCAGGGCAGTGTACAGGGTTTCAGCAGGACAGAGGACAGGGGGCAGCAGGGCAGTGTACAGGGTGTCAGCAGGACAGAGGACAAGGGGCAGCAGGGCAGTGTACAGGGTGTCAGCAGGACAGTATACAGGGTGTCAGCAGGACAGTATAGAGGGTTTTAGCAGGGCAGAGGACAGGGGGCAGCAGGGCAGTATACAGGGTGTCAGCAGGGCAGAGGACAAGGGGCAGCATAGCAGTATACAGTGTGTCAGCAGGGTTTTACAGGGTGTCAGCAGGGCAGAGGACAGGTGCAGCAGGATAGTGTACAGGGTGTCAGCAGGGCAGAGGACAAGGAGAAGGAGGGCAGTGTAAAGGGTTTTAGCAGGGCAGAGAACAGAAGGCATTAGGGCAGTATATAGGGGGTCAGCAGGGCAAAGGACAGGGGGCAGCAGGGCATTGTACAGAGTGTAAGCAGGACAGTTTACAGGGTGTCAGCAGGGCAGAGGACAGGGGCCAGCAGGGCAGTGAAAAGGGTGTCAGCAGGGCAGAGGACAGGGGGCAGCAGGGCAGTATATAGGGGGTCAACAGAGCAGAGAACAGGGGGCAGCAGGGCAGTATGTAGGGGGTCAGCAGGACAGTATACAGGGTTTCAGCAGGGCAGAGGACAGGGGCAGCAGGGCAGTATACAGGGTGTCAGCAGGGCAGAGGACAAGGGGCAGCATAGCAGTATACAGTGTGTTAGCAGGGCAGTTTACAGGGTGTCAGCAGGGCAGAGGACAGGGGCAGCAGGATAGTGTACAGGGTGTCAGCAGGGCAGAGGACAAGGAGAAGCAGGGCAGTGTAAAGGGTTTCAGCAGGGCAGAGAACAGAAGGCATTAGGGCAGTATATAGGGGGTCAGCAGGGCAAAGGACAGGGGGCAGCAGGGCAGTGTACAGGGTGTAAGCAGGACAGTTTACAGGGTGTCAGCAGGGCAGAGGACAGGGGGTCAGCAGGGCAGTGAAAAGGGTGTCAGCAGGGCAGAGGACAGGGGGCAGCAGGGAAGTATATAGGGGGTCAACAGGGCAGAGAACAGGGGGCAGCAGGGCAGGATTTTGGGGGTCAGCAGGGCAGTGTACAGGGTGTCAGCAGGGCAGTGTACATGGTGTCAGTAGGACAGAAGACAGGGGGAGCAGGGCAGTGTACAGGGCGTCAGCAGGACAGAGGACAGGGGGCAGCAGGGCAGTATATAGGGGGTCAGCAGGGCAGTAGCTAGGGAGTAGCAGGGCAGTATATAGGGGTCAGCAGGGCAGAAGACATGGGGCAGCAGGGCAGTGTTCAGGGTGTGTGCAGGGAAGTGTAGAGGGGGTCAGCAGGGAAGAATAAAGTATATAGGGGTCAGCTAGGCAAAGGATGGGAGATCAGCAGGGGAGGGGATGGTGGAGGCTTTGGTGGGGGGCATTTGAAATCTGAGGGGGTGCAACCCACCACCAGTTCCCCCCTAGATCTGACCATGGTCTCTGCAAGTCTCTCCATCTCTGAACTCATCCCCTGTATTCACGAAGCTGCTACTGCACCTGGCATCTATCTCACATCTCCTTCCTAAGGATTGACTAGGCCTCTCTCGTGGGAAGGTTGAGGGTCTGCTCTCTTACGGTAAAGCTCAGAATGGCGGTATATCCAACGTTCGGCTGCCTTCAGGAATCTCAGGATTTGGTTTAATAAGATGCCAGACTCGACATATAACAAGCCGAGTTATCTAGCGCTGGAATTGATCCCGTTCCATTATCCCCCACCTGGAGACCTCTTATCTCTGTCTCATCTGCTCTCACCGGCACGGCACTGGTTAATTTGTCCCGACCCAACACCCCCCCCCCCCCCTCCGGGGACCTGTCCCGTTTCTGGTCGTTACTCCAGAGGCAGAATTAATTGCAACGGAATGTTCAGTTTGCTCATTAGTGCTGCCGGTGAGAATCTTGTCAGGAAGGAGGCTGGGGTCATTAGCTCTGTCAGACTTTGGCGGGGAAAATCCGGTGTAGTGTTGTATAACGATGGTGGATATCCATATATCAACAGCCCAGTCATAATGAAGACACTGTACTGCATAATGAGGATGAGAATTGCTCTATAGCGGGATGATGAAGGCTCCGGCAGCTCTACCTGCGCGCCGATAATGAACGGGCCAGCAAGGCGCCGGTGCCCCACCACCACTGAGAAGTGGCGCACGCTTTTAGCAACGCCGTACCCTGACACCTCGTCCTTCCCGCTGTGGGGGGGGGGGGGAGGTGGGGGGCCTCACCGGGTACGGCGGGGCTGCACTCATTACCGCTCTGTGTTGGCTGCGCGGTGCAGCGCATGCAGATTCTCTGGGGTTCACATTCTTTGAACTGCGCAGCTCTCGGGCTGTTTGAAGCCAGATAAAAAGAGTGAGGTGAGGAATTTCATACATGGACCTCTGGGAGAAGGAGAATAAGAGAGAGAGAAGTGGGGAGAGAGGAAGGCGAGCTTTATACACCACAGACCTAAGGGATAGACTGCGCTCTACTAAAATAAATTAACCCCCTTCTCGCAGAAGATCCGCCGAGCTATTCTGAGCCAAAGTACCAAGAGCGAGAGATAATGATCTGCTAAAATGATGATTTAAAGGGGAACTCCGGCCTTTCCTTTCAGTCTTATCTGCTAAAATTATGATTTAAAGAAGAACTCCAGACTTTCCTTTCAGTCTTGCACAGTTGTGGCGGCTCCTCTCCTGGACCGAAAAGACTTCCTCTGATTTCACTGCACACTGTGAGCTTCCCACCATGTGCATCAGAAGCTGCAGCAAGTCAGAATGAGCCCCGCCTCCTTTTCAGGTTGGAGGATGTCCAGTATCATCTAGCCCAGGGGTTCCCAAACTTTCTAATACAAAGGGACAGTTCAGACTTAAGAGGGGAACCGGACGGGAGAAGAAAAGGTCTCAACGTCAGTGGGAATAAACAATGCCTCATCTTTGGTGTCAGTGGGAGGAATAGCGCCCCATTGTTGGTGTCAGGGGGAGGGATAGGGCCCCATCATTGGTATCATTAGGAGAAATTATGCCACGTCTTTGTCATTGGGAGGAATTGTGCCCCATCATTGGTGTCATTGGGAGGAACTGTGCCCCATCATTGATGTCATTGGGAGGCATTGGACTCATCACTGTTGCCATTGGGAGGAATTGTGCCCCATCTTTGTTGTCATTGGGAGGAATTGTGCCCCATCACTGTTGTCATTGGGAGGAATTGTGCCCCATCTTTGTTGTCATTGGCAGGAATTGTGCCCCATCACTGTTGCCATTGGGAGGAAGTGTGCCCCATCGTTGGTCTCATTGGAAAGAATTGTGCCCCATCATTGTTGTCATTGGGAGGAAGTGTGCCCCATCGTTGGTCTCATTGGGAAGAATTGTGCCCCATCTTTGTTGTCATTGGGAGGAATTGTGCCCCATCATGGTGTCATTGGAAGGAATTGTGCCCCATCTTTGGTGTGATTAGGAGGAATTGTGCCCCATGTTTGGTGACATTGGGAGAAACTGTGCCCCATCATTGTTGCCATTGGGAAGAAGTGTGCCCCATCATTGTTGCCATTGTGAGGAATTGTGCCCCATCATTGTTGCCATTGGGAAGAAGTGTGCCCCATCATTGTTGCCATTGGGAGGAATTGTGCCCCATCATTGTTGCCATTGTGAGGAATTGTGCCCCATCATTGTTGTCATTGGGAGGAATTGTGCCCCATCTTTGTTGTCATTGGCAGGAATTGTGCCCCATCACTGTTGCCATTGGGAGGAAGTGTGCCCCATCGTTGGTCTCATTGGAAAGAATTGTGCCCCATCATTGTTGTCATTGGGAGGAAGTGTGCCCCATCGTTGGTCTCATTGGGAAGAATTGTGCCCCATCTTTGTTGTCATTGGGAGGAATTGTGCCCCATCATGGTGTCATTGGAAGGAATTGTGCCCCATCTTTGGTGACATTGGAAGGAATTGTGCCCCATCTTTGGTGACATTGGAAGGAATTGTGCCCCATCATTGGTGACATTGGAATGAATTATGCCCCATCATTGGTGACATTGGAAGGAATTGTGCCCCATCATTGTTGCCATTGGGAAGAAGTGTGCCCCATCATTGTTGCCATTGGGAGGAATTGTGCCCCATCTTTGGTGACATTGGAAGGAATTGTGCCCCATCATTGTTGCCATTGGGAGGAATTGTGCATTTAAGAGCATGTATTGTACAGAATGCAGGAGTCAGGAGCATAACTTGCCCAATGAAAGTAAAAAATCCCCCCTCCTTTCCTGGGCCCCTTTACTGGACTAGTGACTCATCTTATTACACTATTGGAGTCTGGGCCCAGTACAAAAAGGCTGGCTATACCCCCCTGTTCGGGGAGGGTAGCGCCTACATAGAGTGCAGGTGCGGTTCACACATATATATTATGTATATCTTTATAGGGGTCAGGTGTATGAAATGTACAAAGTGCAGGGGTCAGGAGTGTGTAACATACAGAGTACAGGATTCAGGAGTATGTAATGTACAGAGTACAGGGGTCAGGAGTGACTGTCGGGTGCTGAGTCACTTAATTGTTTTACTCTGTATATTCCCAAAAGCAAAAAGTCTGTTCTCTGCCATGGGCCCCCTTACTGGACTAATGGTGTCTGGGCCCAGTACAGGAGGATTGGCTCTTCCCATCCATGGGGAATAGAGTCTACATAGATTGTAGGTGTCAGGAGTATGTAGCGTACTGCGTGCAGGGGTCAGGACAGGAGTATGTAACATACAGAGTACAGGTGTCAGGAATATGTGACGTACAGAGTACAGGGGTCAGGAGTATGTGACGTACAAAGTACAGGGGTCAGGAGTATGTGACGTACAGAGTGCAGGGGTCAGGAGTATGTGGCGTACAGAGTGCAGGGGTCTGGAGTATGTGACGTACAAAGTACAGGGGTCAGGAGTATGTGACGTACAGAGTACAGGGGTCAGGAGTATGTGACGTACAGAGTGCAGGGGTCAGGAGTATGTGACGTGCAAAGTACAGGGGTCAGGAGTATGTGACGTACAGAGTGCAGGGGTCATGAGTATGTGACGTACAGAGTGCAGGGGTCTGGAGTATGTGACGTACAGAGTACAGAGGTCAGGAGTATGTAATGTACAGAGTCCAGGAGTCAGGAGTATGTGACGTACAGAGTGCAGGGGTCTGGAGTATGTGACGTACAGAGTACAGAGGTCAGGAGTATGTAATGTACAGAGTCCAGGAGTCAGGAGTATGTGACGTACAGAGTGCAGGGGTCTGGAGTATGTGACGTACAGAGTACAGAGGTCAGGAGTATGTAATGTACAGAGTCCAGGAGTCAGGAGTATGTGACGTACAGAGTGCAGGGGTCTGGAGTATGTGACGTAAAGAATGCAGGGGTCGGTAGTATGTGACGTACAGAGTGCAGCAGTCAGGAGTATGTGACATACAGAGTGCAGGGGTCCGGAGTGACTGTCAGGCCCTGAGTCCCTTAATTATTTTACTCTGTATATTCCCCTCTCTGCCTCGGGCCCTTCTGTTGAACTAATGGGTCCCATGGAACTTTGCTATAAGTGCTGGAAGCCATGGCCTGTGGTAATACCTGTGCTCCATGGAAAATAAAAAGTCCCTTCTCTGCCCCTGGGCCCTCCTACTAATAAAATGGGGACCAGGCCCATAACAGGAGGGCTCAATCTACCCCTCACCCACCTATTGGGGACCCAGCCTGGAGTTAAGCGTTAAGAAGAAGATTTGGAGGAAATTGGGATGGTTCATAACTCCAAATGTTGCGCTTATCTTAACGGATATCTTTGTAGATTTTACTTTGTTTCGTTGAGACGGTTCTCTATACTTCCTGCTGAATCTACAAATGAAATGACATCTAAAAGGACTTTTCCATCCACCGGTTTCCGTAGTTAGAAGATATCTGTGTGAACGTACCACACAAATCCATAGAAATGGTTAATGGAGGGTTATCTAAGCCTCCCGTCCCCTGCAGTGAAATATTATATAAATCAGGAAAGTAGGCATCGTAAACAGCTGAATCCTCTATCAGGGAACGGCTACAAACATGCTAATTTCAGCCTTTAGTCAGCTTGGCCCACAGTCACTTCTTTAACCAGTTAGTGAGTGGAGTCCTCTGAGTTTGCCCCAGAGGTGCGATTAGGGTTGCCACCTCATCCCTTTAAACCCGAACACAGATTAATTACACAGCTTCTGTGGGTGATTAAGGTGGTAATTAAACTCACTTGGTGCCTTATCTGCACTAAATTAGCCTCAGAACCCGTGTAATTCATAAGTGTTCGGTTTTAAAGGGATGAGGTGGCAACCCTAGGTGAGATGTCCATGATGGTGACACCAACGGATCCCGGAAAAACCGCCAATCAGGAGCGGACTGGACTATGGGATCCTAACTCTACCTGGAATATTCCTGATTTTTGTTATATTATGGCTCAATGTAAGAAATGAACTGCTCTTTGGAAGAGCGAAGGTAAGGGCATAGCTAGTGAGGGTCTACATGGTACAACTATCCCTGGGCTCTTGAGGGCAGGGGACCCAATTATGACTGCTCTGCTGGCTAAACTCTGGACAGAGCGCAGCATTTCCCTTTACACATTATCCCAAGGATATTTTATAGAAGTTTATCCACTGGAGGTTAATGAGACCTACTAGAGGTTTCCATGTTGGATTTTAGGTCCCCCTGTCCAGAATAGGGTTGCCACCTTATCCCTTTAAACCCGAACACATATTAATTACACGGGTTCTGTGGCTGATTAAGGTGGTAATTAAACTCACTTGGTGCCTTATCTGCATTTAATTAGCCTCAGAACCTGTGTAATTTAAAGGTGTTCGGGTTTAAAGGGATGAGATGGCAACTCTAGGCCAGACTCAGCACCGGGACCCTGGGGGTTGTATTTATACCACAGCTGACAACATTTCAAGGGGTAAAAGTTTACAAGGTGGTACTTTGATTATTAATCTGGTACAGCGGGCCACTGAGTTCAATGAAATCCAGCTGCATAAGAGGGGTATATAAAGCTTGTGCTGAACTGGGGCCTGAAATAACTGGCGACCCAATGAAGGGGTAAAGGGGCTTGAAATGACCAGCAACTTATCAATCAGGTACAGGGGCCTGAAATAATTAGTAATTCATTGATAGGGTACAGGGTCTGATATGACCAGCAACCTATTGATGGGAAACGGGGGCCTAAAATGTTGGGCAGCCCATTGGTGGGGTACAGGGGTCTAAAATGCATGTAAGCCTAAATATGGGGTACAGGGATTTAAAATGATTTACAGCCCAACAATTGGGTACAGGAACCTGAAATGATCAGAAAACCATCTATAGGATACAAAGCAATAAAATGATTGACTGCGCTTTGATGGATTAAAGGGGCTTGAAAGGATTGATAGCTAATTGATAGGGTACAGGGGCCTGATATAACCAGCAACCCACTGATGGGGTACAGGAGCCTGAAATGCTAGGTAGCCCATTTGAGGGTTCCAGTGGCCTAAAGTGATTGGATGCCCATAGATGTGGTACCGGGGTTTGAAATGATTTACAGTCCAACTATTGGGTACAAGGGTCTGGAATGACCAGAAACCTAACTATGGGATATAGGGCACTAAAATGATTGACAGTCCATCCTTGGGGTACAGGTGCCGGAAATGACTGACAGTTTATTGATGGGTTACAAGAGGGTCTGTAGTGAGTTACATGACTAAGCATTGGATACAGGGACTTGAAATGACCAGCAACCTATTGATTGAGAACAGGGGCCTGAAATGTTAGGCAGCCCATTGATGGAGTACAGGGGTCTAAAATGGATAAAAACCCATAGATATAGGGGTTCAGGGGTCCTAAATTAATGACAACCCAATGATTGGGTACATGGGTCTGAAATGAAAGGAAGCCCATAGATTGGGGTACAGGGGTCTGAAATGATTTACAGTTCAGCCATTGTGTACAGGGGACCGAAATGACTGGGAAAACCATTGATGAGATACAGAGCACCAAAAAGATTGACAGCCCATCGATGAGGTACAGGGGCCTGAAATGACCGACAGCTCATTGATGGGGTAGAAATAGTTGAAATGATTTACAGCCTGACTATTGGGTACAGGGAACCTGAAATGACCTGCAGCCCATAGGCATGGTACAGGGACCTGAAATGACCAGCAGCCTATAGATGGGGTACAAGGACCTGAAATGATTAGCAGTCTATAGATGGGTTACATGGACCTGAAATGACCAGCAGCTTATAGATGGGGTACAGGGACCTGAAATGACCAGCAGCCTATAAATGGGGTACAGGGACCTGAAATGACCAGCAGCCTTTAGATGGGTTCCATGGACCTCAAATGACCAGCAGCCTATAGATGGGGTACAGGGACCTGAAATTACCAGCAGCATATTGATGGGTTCCATGGATCTGAAATGACCAGTAGCCTATAGATGGGGTACAGGGACCTGAAATGACCAGCAGCCTATAGATGGGGTAAAGGGACCTGAAATGACCAGCAGCCTATAGATGGGTTCCATGGACCTGAAATGACCAGCAGCCTATAGATGGGGTACAGGGACCTGAAATGACCAGCAGCATATAGATGGGTTCCATGGATTTGAAATGACCAGCAGCCTATAGATGGGGTACAGGGACCTGAAATGACCAGCAGCCTATAGATGGGGTACAGAGACCTGAAATGACCAGCAGCATATAGATGGGTTACATGGACCTATAATGACCAGCAGCCTATAGATGGGGTACAGGGACCTGAAATGACCAGCAGCATATAGATGGGTTCCATAGACTTGAAATGACCAGCAGCTTATAGATGGGGTACAGGGACCTGAAATGACCAGCAGCATATAGATGGGTTCCATGGATCTGAAATGACCAGTAGCCTATAGATGGGGTACAGGGACCTGAAATGGCCAGCAGCCTATAGATGGGGTACAGGGACCTGAAATGACCAGCAGCATATAGATGGGTTCCATGGACCTGAAATGACCAGCAGCATATAGATGGGTTCCATAGACTGGAAATGACCAGCAGCTTATAGATGGGGTACAGGGACCTGAAATGACCAGCAGCATATAGATGGGTTCCATGGATCTGAAATGACCAGTAGCCTATAGATGGGGTACAGGGACCTGAAATGGCCAGCAGCCTATAGATGGGGTACAGGGACCTGAAATGACCAGCAGCATATAGATGGGTTCCATGGATTTGCAATGACCAGCAGCCTATAGATGGTGTACAGGGACCTGAAATGACCAGCAGCCTATAGATGGGGTACAGGGACCTGAAATGACCAGCAGCATATAGATGGCCAGGGCTGCTGTTAGAAATCACAAGGCCCCGTTTAGCCTGCACGACTGTTTTTTTTTTTTTTACCCTTTTTCCTTTTTTTTAACAGCCCTGTTAGAGTGGGGCTTTAAAAAAATATCAGGGGTCTAAATAGACTCTTGATGTCTTACTTTTGGGACAGAGAAAGGGACTGAGGACAGAGATTCCTCAACCCCTTTCCCTGCATTCTCAGCTGCTCTGCAGATAAAGGAACAGGAAGCGCTCTGTACAGAGGCTCCTCTTTCATTCACAAACTGAAACATAGTAAACACAGTTAGGAATGAACACAGGAGCCGGAGGTGAGGGGGTGCAGATACTGGAACCGACCCCCCTGTGGCTCCTCTCGCAGCAGCTGAAAGCTTGCAGGAGGGAGAGGAGGAGAAGATGGCTGCCCAGGCCCTATCAGTTCAACAGGGGGAACTGGCACCTGACAAGCAGACAGGCCAGCTGTACTGCATTTATCGTTGAAACCGATCCCCCTGTGGCTCCCTCTGCAGCAGCTAATAGGTGACAGGAAGGAGAGGAGGAGAAACTTGCTGCCCAGGCCCCATCAGTTCAGCGGGGGGGGCAGGCACCTGACAAGCAGGAGGGCCAGCTGTACTGCCTTATTATTGAAACTGAACCCCCTGTGGCTCCTTCTGCAGCAGCTGAAAGCTGACTGGAAGGAGAGGAGGAGATATTGCTGCCCAGGCCCAATCAGTTCAACAGGGGGTAGGGGAGGCAGGCACCTGACAAGCAGGAGGGACAGCTGTACTGCCTTATCATTGAAACCGATCCCCCTGTTGCTCCCTCTGCAGCAGCTGAAGGCTGGCAGGAAGGAGAGGAGGATAAACTGGCTGCCCAGACCCCATCAGTTCAACAGAGGGGCCCGGACACCTGACAAGCAGGTGGGCCAGCTGTATTGCCTTATTGCTGAAACTGATCCCCCCTGTGGCTCTCCCTGCAGCAGATGAAAGTTGAGAGGAGGGAGAGGAGGAGAAGCTGGCTGTGCTGCAGGGGGAGCCACAGGGGGGATCGGTTTTAGCGATGAGGCAATGCAGCTGGCCCTCCTGCTTATCAGGTGCCTGGGCCCCCCTGTTGAACTGAAGGGCCCGTGGCCCCGTAAAGGTAGGCCGGCTATTACAAGAAGCCCTGTAGATGGGATAAGGGGTTCGGGCATCTGAAGTGATGGGGGGACTCTGAGGGGGTCAGGTCTCCCATTGATAAGTAACATTTAAATTTGAAATTTGAAATGTGAAATTTTGCATACTATTAAAAGTTGTGCCTGAAAATAGGTTGAGGAACGCTGATATACCGTAGAGATAAAATGGCTAAAAGGTGAAAATAAAGTTTCATGCCTCAGGCCATCTTGAGCCATCGAGGGAGCCGACCGTAATCCAGGAATACATTGTAACAAGCGGAGATCAGATGTGATTTACAAGGTATAACATTGCTGCTCATCGTTATTTATAATGAAGGGTGCCCTGCGTCCAACCCGAATCTTCAACCAATCTCCAAATTCTGAAGGCACAGATGTGGGTCTACTCACCTGCGGGTTGTCACTCACCGCCCCCCCCTCCAGCCACATTACTGCGATTACTCAGCTGACGTTGATGCTGCGGGATAAAAATACTTCCACTATTGTCCTATATAAGGCAGAAGTCTCTTCTCTGACAGATACAAGCCATGATATCCCCATGAGAGACGTCAAACGGACACAGAAGATCATTCCTTCAAATTCAGCCAATAACCGACGGCCCACGGCGGCCAAGTGGAGACCAGCCAGTAGGCAACTACAAAGAAAACCTGCCATGGAAGGAATGTGAATGGAGGTGGTCGTCTATGGCTCATCTCTCCTTCTGAAAATGCTGATTCATTGGCTGTTCGCAGAGGCGGCTCTAGGCTTTGTGAGGCCTTAGGCAAAACTTAAACATGAGGCCCCAAGGACTGGGACGCTCCGTGATGAGGCCACTATTCCTCAGGCTGCGGGCAGTATCTGATTTGTCCGTCAGCTCCTAAGCCACAGAGTCCCAATGGGGGTAGGCGGAGCCGCCGGCGTCAACTTCAGTGATTGAGAACAGGCAAATTAGGCGGCCGCGAGGGCCCTGTGAGTGCGAGGCCTTAGGCGACCGGCTAATTTGCCTAATTAGAGAGCCGCCTCTGGCTGTTCGGATTCCCTTGTTGCATGCTTGACCTGCCAAATAATTAGCATTTTCCGAGAGAGATTAGCAGGGATGGACCTCCCATATCTCTTAATGAACCACTTGCCTATTAGGCACTTTCAGCCCCTTCCTGCCAAAGCCAATTTTCAGCTGTCAGCGCTGTTGCATTTTGAATGACAATTTTGCTGTCATGCAACACTGTACACATATGACATTTTTATAATTTTTTTCACATAAATAGAGCTTTCTTTTGGTGGTATTAAATCACCTCTGGGGTTTTTAATTTTTTGCTAAACAAACAAAAAAAGACCACAAAAAAAAAGTTTTTGTTATAAAATTTTGCAAACAGGTCATTTTTCTTCTTCACTGATGTGTGCTGATGATGCTTATCATCTCACCACTGGACAATGAGGTCCCTGTACTCCAATGGCCTCCACACTCACCACATCTCATCCAATAGAGCACCTTTGCGATGTGGTGGAACGCGAGGTTGGCATCATGGATGTGCAGCCGACAAATTTGCAGCAACTGTGTGATGCTATCATGTCACTATGGAGCAAAATCTCTGAGGGACGTTTCCAACACCTTGTTGTATCTATGCCACCAAGAATGAAGGCAAAAGGAGGTCCAACCCGCTACTAGCAAGGGGGACCTAATAAAGTGGCCGGTGAGTGTATATTTATAAGTCCTGCACCATATTTTCTTTGAATGGGAGGCCAGAGTTTCACAATCATGAACCCGAGCTGCACACGTCGACATGGCTGAATGCTCAGTATAAAGCCAGATAATGATGGACAGCTCCGAAACTGTAAGAAGTAAATGACGGAACATTACATCAAACAATTCCGGTGCCACTCAATGACACCGAGCGCCACATCTTATATCCGGCCCATAAATAGAGAGAGAACAGACAATGACAACCGTGTCACCTGCGTGTGATGGAAGGGACCCTCCTGATTACTCCTGCTGGTTCAATGTAATTAGACAATGGAGGATGGCGGACGGGTCCAGCAGGGGGCAGGTTATAATGGAGCCATGGGGGGGATATGGTCATAAGAGGTCCAT
Organism: Lithobates clamitans; assembly: GCA_037952925.1. Classification (NCBI taxonomy): domain Eukaryota; kingdom Metazoa; phylum Chordata; class Amphibia; order Anura; family Ranidae; genus Lithobates; species Lithobates clamitans. The sequence continues at coordinate 138,378 of JBBGZY010002407.1, forward strand.
TATGATAGTAACAAAACATTTTCATTCTGCAATGTCAAGGACGAGCTCAGAGAGGGATGTATGATACGTGTGGAGTCCGGGCTCACCGATCACCGCATAACTCTAGCAGCTCGTATGGTAAAGTGTCACTCCACACATACCTGATACTTCATTATTTATGGATGCTGGAGAGCTTCTTCTATCTATAATTGTGGGATCCATCCTGGTCTGAACACCTGCTGTGTCCATTATGAGGGGTTCCCACCATCCCTGTGCTGAGTTCCCGGGTCTGTACACCCGCTGTGCCCATTATGAGGGGTTCCCACCATCCCTGTGCTGAGTTCCCGGGTCTGTACACCCGCTGTGCCCATTATGAGGGGTTCCCACCATCCCTGCGCTGAGTTCCCGGGTCTGTACACCTGCTGTTCCCATTATGAGGAGTTCCCACCATTCCTGCGCTGAGTTCCCGGGTCTGTACACCCGCTGTGCCCATTATGAGGAGTTCCCACCATCCCTGTGCTGAGTTCCCAGGTCTGTACACCTGCTGTGCCCATTATGAGGGGTCCCCACCATCCCTGTGCTGAGTTCCCGGGTCTGTACACCTGCTGTGCCCATTATGAGGAGTTCCCACCATTCCTGCGCTGAGTTCCCGGGTCTGTACACCCGCTGTGCCCATTATGAGGAGTTCCCACCATCCCTGTGCTGAGTTCCCAGGTCTGTACACCTGCTGTGCCCATTATGAGGGGTTCCCACCATCCCTGCGCTGAGTTCTTGGGTCTGTACACCTCCTGTGCCCATTATGAGAGGTTCCCACAATCCCTGTGCTGAGTTCCCAGGTCTGTACACCTGCTGTGCCCATTATGAGGTGTTGCCACCATTCCTGTGCAGAGTTCCTGGGTCTGTACACCTGCTATGCCCATCATGAGGAGTTCCCACCATCCCTGGTCTGAGTTCCTGGGTCTGTACACCTTCTGTGTCCTGGTGAAGACCAGGCGGCTCCTTAGACCCCACATCTTGGCCTTCTGAAGGCACCTAAATTACTAAGCCCATTTCGGTGAAATGCATCAGAGAGGGTCAGTTCTCAGATGAGGACATGCTGTGACACGTGTTACACAGCAATGGGCTTAGTCCTAGATGACCAAGCCCATTTTGATGAAATGCATCAGTGAGGGGTGTTTATCAGAGATACATGTCACAGCATGTCCCCGACTGAGAACTAACCCTCACTGACGCATTTCACTGAAATGGGCTTAGTCGTCTACAACTAGACAAGAAGTTGTCTATAACTAAGCCCCTTTCGGTGAAATGTGTCAGTGGGGGGCGGATCTCAGGCAGGGACATGCTGTGGCATGTATCTGTAACACGTTTCACAGCAATAGGCTTAGTTGCAGGTGATTTATTTTCTAGCTGTAGATGACTAAGCCCATTGTGGTGAAACGCGTCAGTAAGGGACAGATCTCAGGCAGAGACATCCTGTGACAATGGGCTTAATTTGGGGGGACTTCTTTTCTATTTTCTATTCTATTCTATTCTATTCTATTCTATTCTATACTGGTGTCAGGGCTGGGCTCAGCCTTTCCTTCTCTAAGCTGGCTGCTCAGCTGTCGGCTAATTTCCAGCTCCTATCTCTCCACAGTTACTCAGCTGTTGATGATATCCTGCTCCTCAGTCCTGCCTACTTAAGCCGTCCAGTCCAGAGGAGCTTTGCCTTCGCCTTGGTCAACATCACAGAAATTATCTTCTGCGATTCTGGTCAAGACTTGCTTTGCTGACATCCCTTCTGGCTCCAGATCCTGCTTGCTGTTCCACTACATTGATCCCTGACTTCTGGCTTGGCTGACTATCCGTTCTGGATGCTGAACTTTGGCTATGTTTTGACTACGTTTGTTCTTTTTACTTTTATTATTAAACTAGTGTGATTTAACTGTACTCCTATCTCTCCACAGTTACTCAGCTGTTGATGATATCCTGCTCCTCAGTCCTGCCTACTTAAGCCGTCCAGTCCAGAGGAGCTTTGCCTTCGCCTTGGTCAACATCACAGAAATTATCTTCTGCGATTCTGGTCAAGACTTGCTTTGCTGACATCCCTTCTGGCTCCAGATCCTGCTTGCTGTTCCACTACATTGATCCCTGACTTCTGGCTTGGCTGACTATCCGTTCTGGATGCTGAACTTTGGCTATGTTTTGACTACGTTTGTTTCTTTTTACTTTTATTATTAAACTAGTGTGATTTAACTGTACTTCTGTCTCGGCCTGATTTCATGGTTTCTGACATCTGGTAAACTCAATTCTTTCATTTTCTATCCTATTCTGTTTTATTCTATTGTATTCTATTTAAAATTTGAATTTTGGAAGACAGCTATATTTCTATTCTATTCTATTCTGTTCAAATATATTCTATTATTTTGCTTAGTTTTCTATTCTATACTTTTTCATTCTATTGTATTGTTTTATTCTATTCTATTTTTTTTTAAATTAGAATTTTTTGAAGATGGTCTATAGTCTAATACTAATACTTTGAAGGAAATAAGCAACAGCCAGCAATATGTTTATATTTTGAATTTGTCTTTGAATTCGATTCTGTTTTGAAATTCGACTTTGTTTTTTAATTTGATTCGATTAGAACTTCAGACGAAATTTTGTTTCGTTATTTCAGATTCGTTGCTAATGTAATTCTAAAATTCGGATACAACCGAATCCCCTAATACTGAAAAAAATGTCAGCATTTTAATTGAGAATGCAGTGGGCCGCACATGTCAGGTCTGCAGTATAATCTGATGGAGGTTCCTATATTCCCAGAGGAGTAATAAAACCACGGGGGGGAGGTAAAAAAAAAACGCAAAGCATTGTCGTTTTCCAAACTTGGCCGCAAATTTTAGATGCGCCAACGTGCATAGGCCCCGTGTATATACAGTGGGGACGGAAAGTATTCAGACCCTCTTAAATTTTTCACTCTTTGTTATATTGCAGCCATTTGCTAAAATCATTTAAATTCATTTTTTTCCTCATTACTGTACACAGAGCACCCCATATTGTACACACAGCACCCCATATTGTACACACAGCACCCCATATTGACAGAAAAACACAGAATTGTTGACATTTTTGCAGATTTATTAAAAAAGAAAAACTGAAATATCACATGGTCCTAAGTATTCAGACCCTTTGCTGTGACACTCATATATATAACTCAGGTGTTGTCCATTTCTTCTGATCATCCTTGAGATGGTTCTACACCTTCATTTAAGTCCAACTGTGTTTGATTATACTGATTGGACTTGATTAGGAAAGCCACACACCTGTCTATATAAGACCTTACAGCTCACAGTGCATGTCAGAGCAAATGAAAATCATGAGGTCAAAGGAACTGCCTGAAGAGCTCAGAGACAGAATTTTTGCAAGGCACAGATCTGGCCAAGGTTACAAAAAAATTTCTGCTGCACTTAAGGTTCCTAAGAGCACAGTGGCCTCCATAATCCTTAAATGGAAGACGGTTGGGATGACCAGAACCCTTCCTAGAGCTGGCCGTCCGGCCAAACTGAGCTATTGGGGGAGAAGAGCCTTGGTGAGAGAGGTAAACAAGAACCCAAAGATCACTGTGGCTGAGCTCCAGAGATGCAGTCGGGAGATGGGAGAAAGTTGTAAAAAGTCAACCATCACTGCAACCCTCCACCAGTCGGGGCTTTATGGCAGAGTGGTCCGACGGAAGCCTCTCCTCAGTGCAAGACACATGAAAGCCCGCATGGAGTTTGCTAAAAAACACCTGAAGGACTCCAAGATGATAAGAAATAAGATTCTTTGGTCGGATGAGACCAAGATAGAACTTTTTGGCCTTAATTCTAAGTGGTATGTGCGGAGAAAATCAGGCACTGCTCATCACCTGTCCAATACAGTCCCAACAGTGAAGCATGGTGGTGACAGCATCATGCTGTGGGGGGGTTTTCAGCTGCAGGGACAGGACGACTGGTTGCAATTGAGGGAAAGATGAATGCGGCCAAGTACAGGGATATCCTGGACGAAAACCTTCTCCAGAGTGCTCAGGACCTCAGACTGGGCCAAAGGTTTACCTTCCAACAAGACAATGACCCTAAGCACACAGCTAAAATAACGAAGGAGTGGCTTCACAACAACTCCGTGACTGTTCTTGAATGGCCCAGCCAGAGCCCTGACTTAAACCCAATTGAGCATCTCTGGAGAGACCTAAAAATGGCTGTCCACCAATGTTTACCACCCAACCTGACAGAACTGGAGAGGATCTGCAAGGAGGAATGGCAGAGGATCCCCAAATCAAGGTGTGAAAAACTTGTTGCATCTTTCCCAAAAAGACTCATGGCTGTATTAGATCAAAAGGGGGCTTCTACTAAATACTGAGCAGAGGGTCTGAATACTTAGGACCATGTGATATTTCAGTTTTTCTTTTTTAATAAATCTGCAAAAATGTCAACAATTCTGTGTTTTTCTGTCAATATGGGGTGCTGTGTGTACAATATGGGGTGCTGTGTGTACAATATGGGGTGCTGTGTGTACAATATGGGGTGATGTGTGTACATTAATGAGGCAAAAAATGAACTTAAATGATTTTAGCAAATGGCTGCAATATAACAAAGAGTGAAAAATGTACGGGGGTCTGAATACTTTCTGTCCCCACTGTATATATATATATACAGTCAGGTCCATAAATATTGGGACATCGACACAACTCTAATCTTTTTGGCTCTATACTCCACCACAATGGATTTGAAATGAAACAAACAAGATGTGCTTTAACTGCAGACCTCCAGCTTTAATTTGAGGGTATTTACATCCAAATCAGGTGAACGGTGTGGGAATTACTTTTTAAGGGACCAAAAGTAATGGGACAGATTAACAATCATCCATCAAACTTTCACTTTTTAATACTTGGTTGAAAATCCTTTGTGGCCAATTACAGCCTGAAGTCTGGAACACATAGACATCACCAGACGCTGGGTTTCATCCCTGGTGATGCTCTGCCAGGCCTCTACTGCAACTGTCTTCAGTTCCTGCTTGTTCTTGGGGCATTTTCCCTTCAGTTTTGTCTTCAGCAAGTGAAATGCATGCTCAATCGGATTCAGGTCAGGTGATTGACTTGGCCATTACATAATATTCCACTTCTTTCCCCTAAAAAACTCTTTGGTTGCTTTCACAGTAAGCTTCGGGTCATTGTCCATCTGCACTGTGAAGCGCCGTCCAATGAGTGCTGAAGCATTTTACTGAATATGAACAGATAATATTGCCGGAAACACTTCAGAATTCATCCTGCTGCTTTTGTCAGCAGTCACATCATCAATAAATACAAGAGAACCAGTTCCATTGGCAGCCATACATGCCCACGCCATGACACTACCACCACCATGCTTCACTGATGAGGTGGTATGCTTTGGATCATGAGCAGTTCCTTTCCTTCTCCATACTCTTCTCTTCCCATCACTCTGGTACAAGTTGATCTCGGTCTCATCTGTCCATAGGATGTTGTTCCAGAACTGTGAAGGCTTTTTTAGATGTTGTTTGGCAAACTCTAATCTGGCCTTCCTGTTTTTGAGGCTCACCAATGGTTTACATCTTGTGGTGAACCCTCTGTATTCACTCTGGTGAAGTCTTCTCTTGATTGTTGACTTTGACACATACACCTACCTCCTGGAGAGTGTTCTTGATCTGGCCAACTGTTGTGAAGGGTGTTTTCTTCACCGGGGAAAGAATTCTTCAGTCATCCACCACAGTTGTTTTCCGTGGTCTTCCAGGTCTTTTGGTGTTGCTGAGCTCACCGGTGCGTTCTTTCTTTTTAAGGATGTTCCAAACAGTTGATTTGGCCACACCTAATGTTTTTGCTATCTCTCTGATGGGTTTGTTTTGTTTTTTTTCAGCCTAATGATGGCTTGCTTCACTGATAGTGACAGCTCTTTGGATCTCATATTGAGAGTTGACAGCAACAGATTCCAAATGCAAATAGCACACTTGAAATGAACTCTGGACCTTTTATCTGCTCCTTGTAAATGGGATGAGGAATGAGGAAATAACACACACCTGGCCATGGAACAGCTGAGCAGCCAATTGTCCTGTTACTTTTGGTCCCTTAAAAAGTGGGAGGCACATATACAAACTGTTGTAATTCCTACACCGTTCACCTGATTTGGATGTAAATACCCTCAAAATAAAGCTGAAAGTCTGCAGTTAAAGCACATCTTGTTTGTTTCATTTAAAATCCATTGTGGTGGTGTATGGAGCCAAAAAGATTAGAATTGTGTCGATGTCCCAATATTTATGGACCTGACTGTATAATGGGGACTCGGCATCGTCACGCAGCAGAAGTATTGCTCGCTCAGTATTCGCGATCTCCTATTCTTCCGATTGATGAGGGGACCTTGACAGAGGCAGCGAGGTGGCCCTGGTTGTTGTGCTGGGTTGCCATGGTGACGGCAGCATCCATTGTGTCACAGTACTTGATGCGAGTGTCTCCATAGAGACGGCAGAGGATGGCAGTAAGTGTCTTTATACAGTGCAGATATAGTGCACACATCGCCCCTGTGCTGAAAATCCCTCTGTAGAAGCCGGTCGTTGGAAAGCTCGCCGAAGATCCGGGTTGTCGTTCACCGGACAGGCGACAGATCCCGCGGCCAGGGTCCGATAGGACAACAGCCATCAGGGGCAGTAACCCATAGCAACCGGTCAGCATCATTGTGACCCGCTGTGAACAGGTGAAGCGATGTCGCACCACGTCCTCGCTCCTCATGGTGCGTTTGGCGATGGTAGCCGGCAACCTCGTAGCATCAGTTGTTGGCTGAGGATGATGATGGAGGTCTCCCAATTATCCGGCTAATCTCTATAAGAGGGAATTTATCGAAGCCGGAGCAGTTGTGCATGGCGATCAATCAGCTTCTGTCATCAGCTTGTGCGATTAAGCTTTAAAAATGAAAGCTGGAAGCTGATTGGTTGCCATGCGTAGCTGCTCCAGTTTCCAAAATTCAAACCCCCCTCCCCCTCATCCTATTGTATTTTTTTTTCCACCTGAGTGTTTCCTCCTAAAACAAATACCCAAAAGAGAGAGGATCGGGATGGGGGGAGCAAGGGGGGCATTTGCCCGAGGTCCAAATCGCAGATCGCTGGGCCCATTCCCGCTTAGGGTACATTTAATCCACCTTCGAAAAATGATCTTCCCTCATTGTATTTTTTTCTCCACCTGAGTGTTTTCTCTTATAACAAATACCTAAAAGAGAGAGGATCAGGATGGGGGGAGCAAGGGGGGCATTTGCCCCGGGTCCAAGTACAGATCACTGGAACCATTTTATCTTATTCTCTACCTGAGCAGTTCTTCTTATAACAAATACCCAAAGGAGAGAGGATCGAGATGGGGGGGGGGGGCAAGGGGGCATTTTCCCCGGGTCCAAGTACAGATCACTGGACCCATTCCCACTTAGGTTAAATTAAGCTTTAAAAAAGCATCTGCCCCCATATTATCTTACTCTCTACCTGAGCGTTTCCTCTTATAACAAATACCCAAAGGAGAGAGGATCTGGATTGGGGGGGGGGGGGCCTTTGCCTCGGGTCCAAGTACAGATTGCTGGGCCCATTCCCGCTTATGGTAGATTTAATCCAGCTTCCAAAAATGATCTTCCCCCCCATTTTATCTTATTCTCTACCTGAGTGTTTCCTCTTATAACAAATGCATTTCCGCGTTTTTGGTAGCTCACTTATTTTAAAGGGCTGTCAAATGTGCAGAAATGTGCAAACGGTGCCAACAGACTTTTAAAAATCGCACCGGACCAAACTGAAGGGTACCGCGTTACCCTGCAGTTTGGTGGCTGCGAACGCAACTGCATTTACGAGATGCGGCGGCGCGCCATTAGGTCCCACACAGAAATCAGTGTTTTCAATCGCGGGCGGAATCGCGTTTCTGTCTGCAATTGCGCATTTCAAAACGCATGTCGCCCCCCAAAAAGTTCCAGAACTTCTTTTGGGCAGCACGCGTCCTGGGATTGCAGCGCAATTTATCAAGGTGAAAATCGTGGCAGAATCGCACTGCGTTTTCAGGTGCCATTGAAATGAGTGCCACCTGCACATGCTGATGTGCGATTTGACATTTTAACAGCGCGTTTTGAAATCGTGGGCAGAATCGTGGCCTATGTATGAACGAGCCTTGGCGTAAGTTCCCACTAGATGCGGTGCAAATTCACAGCGACTTCACTGCGGATTCGGAAACGCATCTAAATCGCAATCCGTCCTTGCAAACCGATTGAGTTTATGACACGCCGCAATCGGTTTGTGAAACGCAGAGTGATTTGCATAATCGCATCGCATGGGATCCGATTCTGGTGCGGATGAAAAAAAGCCATTTGAGCCATTAAAATCCACGGCTCAAATCGCACCCCAGAGACACCTCATGAAATTCGCACAGAATTTGCTGCGATTCCTGTGCGACTTAGAAGCGGCGTCTGCACCGCAGCAGTGTACGCGCAGGCTCAAGAATGAATGGCACCAGTACGCATCTGCAGGAAGCTGCACGTTCCCACGCGGTGCGGGAAACGCAGGCTGAACCGCTCGTTTCCCCGTAACGAAAATGACACGAACCAGCCCTCAGGACCCGTTCACATTATCGCATTATGGCAGCTGGATTTCTGCGCAATTCACATATGGGAAGCCATAGACGCGCTTGTCGCCTGGAAAGGAGCAGGAGCTTCATGCGATTTTTAAAGGTGCAGTTTGCCACGCGATCCTGACGCGTGACAATCACGTCAAAATCGTACCTCCGCCTTTTGGAGGGGAGGGGGTGCCATTGAAGGAGAATGGCACCTAAATGCGCGCCGGACATTGTGCTGCAACTGCCACGCGATTTGGAATCACGACGATTTTGTCCGCAATTCCAAAATTTGCGAAGTGTGAATGGAGCCTCAATGAAAACAGCGAAATTTAAACAGGTCGAACACTCCTTTGGAATGGCGATAGCGGGAGGAAGATTTTTTAGTGAGCGAATTAAAATTAACCGCCAACGGCGAACAAAATTGCGATTCCTGCGAAGCCAAGACGCCATCACAATACGGCTATTCTAGTTTTATTTTATTGTTGAGCGATGACTGCTAATTGGTTACTGGCAGATCGTAAACCCCCCCCCCTTATAATGACCCCCATGTACGTCCGTAGCGTGGCGCCCCGGCGGTGGTGATACCGCTTCAACGCAGGTCGTATAATTATCTCCGGAGCATGGCAGAACATGGAGCCGTCTGTTAATCTAATGAGCAGCAATTTGTACGGTGCTCCGTTGCGTCTCCCGCGTCTTCCTGACAATCTGGGGACGCAAGAAGCAGAGTGTGTGCACAGATGGTCGGAGGCCCCCCCCCCCCGCGTTGCGTCACGAAGCACATACATATCGCCACTGGATCATTATCTTGTCAAGTTGCAGGACATCGCTGTCCCGCCTCATAACAGGAATCCCCCCCCCATTCCCCAGAGCATCAGAGGAGGCTGGAAAAAGAGCTATGGCACACCATGCGACTTCTTTGTAGCCACGGGACACGGCGAGGCTCAGCAAACAGGTCCGGAGAGTCGTCTTTGGGGCCCATTTTTGCCGTGCGTGAACGCAGGTCCACTAACGCATATTTTGTTGCGTTGTGTTAAGTCATGGTCTTCCAGTGCGCCAAAAGGTTTCCAAAAATTGGACGCTTCGCAAAATTTGTAATGCGGCGCACCACATTTGCATTGCCGAATGGCTCCTTTGTGTATGCGTCAATCTTCCGAAGAGCGATTTTGCCGTGGATCGCCGTGGACAGACGTTATAGATCGCCACCTCGCTGTCTGTTTTAAACCCCTGAAAACTGGTTGCAGAGCGGTTGCGGTGCGCCCCCCCGTTCCGTTGAATGGGTTGTGTTCGGTGGCTTAATGCGACAGGAAGGAGCATTTGTGCAAAGCATCACAGCCATGGCATGGCCTTTGTAGTGTAAGGGGAGGCAGTAAAAATGCAGCTCAACCGCCTGTTTTTGCCATCCCCCTAACGCAATTGTAAGCTTAGTCTTAGTATGTACTGTAAGACTGCTGTTAGAAATCACAGGGCCCTGTACAGGCTACCTGACAGGGTTTTTTTTAACAGCCCTGTTGGGGGTGCGACTTTGGTGAAATATCAGGGTTCTAAACAGACCCCTGATGTCTCACTTCTGAGACAGAGAAAGGGACGGAGGACAGAGATTGTATGTAAACTGTATATATGTATATGAAACTGGAACTGATCCCCCTGTGGCTTGCCCTGCAGCAGGAAGGAGAGGAGGAGAATCAGGGGGAGCCACAGGGGGATCGGATTCAGGGATAAGACAATACAGCTGACCCCCCTGTCAAACTGATGGAGCTTGAGCCCCATACAGGTGGGCTGGCTGTACTGCTTAAATAGCAGCCTGTGGTGGGGGAGGGGGGAGGGGGGGGCGGATACTGGAACCGATCCCACTGTGGCTTCACCTGCAGCAGCTAAAAGCTGACAGGAGGGAGAGGAGGAGAATCCGGGGCTGATGCAGGTACTGGAACTGACTCCCCTGTGGCTTCCCCTGCAGCAGCTGAAAGCTGACAGGAGGATAAGGAGGAGAAGCTGGCGCAGATGCAGATACTGGAACCGATCACCCTGTGGCTCCCCCTGCAGCAGCTGAAAGCTGACAGGAGGAACAGGAGGAGAAGCTGGCACAGATGCAGATACTAGAACCGATCCCCCTGTGGCTCCCCCTGCAGCAGCTGAAAGCTGACAGGAGGAAGAGGAGGAAGAGGAGGAAAAGCCGGCGCAGGTGAGAAAACTGGAATCGATCCCCCTGTAGCTTCCCCTGCAGCAGCTGAAAGCTGACAGGACGGAGAGGAGGAGCAGCCAATGGAGATGCAGATACTGAAACTGATACCCCTGTGGCTTCCCCTGCAGCAGCTGAAAGCTGACAGGAGGGAGAGGAGGAGAAGCTGGTGCAGATGCAGATACTGGAACTGATACCCCTGTGGCTCCCCCTGCAGCAGCTGAAAACTGACAGGAGGAAGAGGAGGAGAAGCCAGCGCAGGTGAGGAATCTGAAATCGATCCCCCTGTGGCTTCTCCTGCAGCAGCTGAAAGCTGACAGGACAGAGAGCAGGAGAAGCCGGTGCAGATGCAGATACTGGAACTGATACCCCTGTGGCTTCCCCTACAGCAGCTGAAAGCTGACAGGAAGGAGAAGAGGAGAAGCCGGCGCAGATACTGGAACTGATTCCCCCTGTGGTTTCCCCTGCAGCAGCTGAATGCTGACAGGAGAGAGAGGAGGAGAAGGTGGCGCAAATGCAGATACTTGAACTGATCCCCCTGTGGCTTCCCCTGCAGCAGCTGAAAGCTGGCAAGAGGGAGAGAACGAGAAGCAGGGGGATCGATTTCAGGTATTAGGCAGTACGCCTGATTACCCTGTTGAACTGACGGGTGGGCTGGATATACTGCCTTATAAGTGGCCCTGGGGGGGGGGGGGGCAGGGGTGGCACCGCAGCATGTAATTGGGCTTTTGTTTGCATCAGAGCACCTTGTCTCCCCCATTCAAGTCAAAAGCAGCTTAGTAGTTAGTCAAATACAGGTCAGCAGGAGGTCAAGTACAGTTCAAGAGGAACTCCACTTTCATGGGAAAAAAATAGCAAAAAAAAAATAAATACTATAATATGAAACACAATTGCTACCCAGTTGTGGAAGCAGTGATTCCTCTGGAGAGATCTGACCCCTTGATGAGAATTAGAGCTCTCCAGCCTGCAGAGCTCACACTCCCTGGTGATTGGAAATCTCAAGCTCAGGAAAAGTGTTGGACCTTTGCAGAAAGACCGCTAGAGCTCTTCAATCAACAGGGAGCACAAAGCTTTGCTGATTGAAGAACTCTGACTCAGCAGTGGGTGTGTTAGACCTCTGCAGAGTGACCACTGCTTCTACACACAGAGCAAGGGTCCTTCTCTACAGCATGCTGTCAGGGGACAGGCTCGACACTGTGGCTGATTTCATAAACTGTAATGCCGCGTACAGACGATTGGATATTCCGACAGCAAAATCCTGGATTTATTTCCGACGGATGTTGGCTCAAACTTGTCTTGCATACACACGGTCGCACAAATGAACGCGGTGACGTACATTACGTACAACGAGCCGAGAAAAATTAAGTTCAATAGCCAGTGCGGCTATTCAGCTTGATTCGGAGCATGCTTGGAATTTTGTGCGTGGGAATTGTGTACACACGATCGGAATTTTGTTGTTGGAAAATTTGAGATCCAGCCCTCAATTTTTTGTTGTCGGAAATTCCGACAACAAATGTCCGATGGAGCCAACACACGGTCGGAATATCCGACAACAAGCTCACGTCGAACATTTGTTGTTGGAAATTCCGACCGTGTGTACGCGGCATTAGAGTTTTAACATGTTTTGTTTTGCTGCACCTGGAATGTGTTCAACTGGTTTAAGCAGAAAATTCAGTTAATAAGAAATTCATGCCAATATTTCTTTAATATAGTGACTCATTGGAAAGTGTTAATCATTTACAATAATTAGGAAAAATATTCAGCGTGTATAAACAAATTCATCCTTCTCAGTCAGTCCTCCCTAGCGCTGGTCCCGTCCCCCCAGTACAAATTCCCCCCAGTACAGATCTCCTTCCAGCACAGCTCCCCCCAGTACAGCTCTCCCCCAGTACAGATCCCCCCAATACAGATCTCCCCCAGTAGAGATCCTCTCTCATACAGATCTCCCCCCAATACAGATGTCCCCCAGTACATCTCCCTCCAGTACAGACCATCCCCAGTATAGCTCTCCCCCAGTGAACATCTGCCCCAGTGCAGATCTCTCCCAGTACATATCTCGCCCAGTACAGATCTCTCCCTGTACATATCCCCCCCAGTACAGATCTCCCACAGTACAGCGCTCCCCCAGTACAGCTCTCCACCATTACAGCTCTCCCTCTGTACATCTCTCCTCCAGTACAGCTTTCCCTCAGTACAGCGCTCCCCCAGTACAGCTCTCCACCAGTACAGCTCTCCCCCAGTACAGCTCTCCCCCAGTACAGCTCTCCACCATTACAGCTCTCCCTCTGTACATCTCTCCTCCAGTACAGCTTTCCCTCAGTACAGCGCTCCCCCAGTACAGCTCTCCACCAGTACAGCTCTCCCTCAGTACAGCTCTCCCCCAGTACAGCTCTCCCTCAGTACAGCTCTCCCCCAGTACAGCTCTCCACCAGTACAGCTCTCCTCCAGTACAGCTTTCCCTCAGTGCAGCGCTCCACCAGTACAGCTCTCCCTCAGTACATCTCTCCACCAGTACAGCTCTCCCTCAGTACATCTCTCCTCCAGTACAGCTTTCCCTCAGTACAGCTCTCCCCCAGTACAGCTCTCCACCAGTACAGCTCTCCCTCAGTACATCTCTCCTCCAGTACAGCTTTCCCTCAGTACAGCTCTCCACCAGTACAGCTCTCCTCCAGTACAGCTTTCCCTCAGTGCAGCGCTCCCCCAGTACAGCTCTCCACCAGTACATCTCTCCCTCAGTACATCTCTCCTCCAGTACAGCTCTCCCTCAGTACATCTCTCCTCCAGTACAGCTCTCCCTCAGTGCAGATCTCTGTCAGTACAGATCTCTCCCCCAGTACAGTTCTACCTCAGTACAGCTCTCCCTCAGTACATCTCTCATCCTGTAAAGCTCTCCCCCAGTACAGCTCTTCCCCAGTACAGCTCTCCCCCAGTACAGCTCTCCTCCAGTAAAGCTCTCCCCCAGTACAGATCTCTCCCCCAGTACAGATCTCTCCCCCAGTACAGCTCTCCCCCAGTACAGCTCTCCTCCAGTAAAGCTCTCCCCCAGTACAGATCTCTCCCTCAGTACATCTCTCCTCCAGTACAGCTCTCCCTCAGTACATCTCTCCTCCAGTACAGCTCTCCCCCAGTACAGCTCTCCCCCAGTAAAGCTCTCCCTCAGTACATCTCTCCTCCAGTAAAGCTCTCCCCCAGTACAGATCTCTCCCCCAGTACAGCTCTCCCTCAGTACAGCTCTCCCTCAGTACATCTCTCCTCCAGTACAGCTCTCCCCCAGTACAGCTCTCCACCAGTACATCTCTCCTCCAGTACAGCTCTCCCTCAGTGCAGATCTCTGTCAGTACAGATCTCTCCCCCAGTGCAGTTCTCCCCCTATACAGCTCTCCCTCAGTACAGCTCTCCTTCAGTGCAGATCTCTGTCAGTACAGATCTCTCCCCCAGTACAGCTCTCCCTCAATACAGCTCTCCCCCAGTACAGCTCTCCCTCAGTACATCTCTCCTCCAGTAAAGCTCTCCCCCAGTACAGCTCTCCCCGCGTACATCTCTCCACCAGTAAAGCTCTCCCCCAGTACAGATCTCTCCCCCAGTACAGCTCTCACTCAGTACAGCTCTCCCCAGTACAGCTCTCCACCAGTACAGCTCTCCACCAGTACAGCTCTCCTCCAGTACAGCTCTCCCCCAGTACAGCTCTCAACCAGTACAGCTCTCCACCAGTACAGCTCTCCCTCAGTACATCTCTCCTCCAGTCCAGCTCTCCCTCAGTGCAGATCTCTGTCAGTACAGATCTCTCCCTCAGTACAGCTCTCCCCCAGTGCAGCTCTCCCTCAGTACAGCTCTCCCCCAGTACATCTCTCCTCCAGTAAAGCTCTCCCCCAGTGCAGACCTCCCCCAGTGCAGATCTCCCCCAGTACATCTCTCCTCCAGTAAAGCTCTCCTCCAGTAAAGCTCTCCTCCAGTACAGCTCTCCTCCAGTACAGCTCTCCTCCAGTACAGCTCTCCCTCAGTAAAGCTCTCCGCCAGTACAGATGTCCGCCAGTACACACCTCTCCCCCAGTGCAGATCTCTTCCCTAGTACAGATCTCTCCCCCAGTACAGATCTCTCCCCAGTATAGCTCTCTCCCCAGTGCAGCTCCTCCCCAGTGCAGATCTCCTCTAGTGCACCCCTCCACCAGCACAGTGCTCCTCCAGTAGAGATCATCCCCAGTACACACCTCCCCCTAGTACAGACCCCCCCTGTACAGATCTTCATACCCCTCCATAATACACCAGACCAGGCAGTTCAGAGTTAGAGGAAGCCTTCCCTTGGCTGGGTCATGTGACTGGAGCTGAGGACAGCCTCCCTCGCTCTGAACTGCCTGTCTCTGGGATCTGACAGGCCGTAGGAGTAGCTCCTGCTTTGGACACTAAGTAGCTGTCAGCACTAGCTGCTGCTGTGGATGCTCTGGGATCAGTTTGGACCCCCTTGCCCCCCCCCCCTTATCTACGCCCCTGTTTAGTCCTAAACCTGGTGCTTGCCTGGATATGTAAGGAGGAAGGGTTGTGGCCTGGAAATAGTCTAATAAGGGGAGGAGCGCAGCTTTAGAGACTTGGTACAGGTGTGGTCTGAGCTGCCAATGACCGCATGTATTATATTCGATTTAAGTGATCATGAGCCGCGCGTGACCTGAGATGAGCAGCCCAAGGCTCAGACCACATCCACAATATTTAGCTTTATATCAATGGAAATACAACGATTCTTTCATCTCATCATAAAGTATAGAGAGACCTTAGCGCAACGTATGTTCTCCCGCAGTCCCCTTCTCCCTCGCCGATCGCCGCGCTCATGTCGGTGAATCCTGTACTTCTCTTCTATCACATCCCTGTCTGAAGTTATGACTCACTCTCAACACATCCATCTGCTTTCTACACATTTTTGGATGTGTTGTACATTCGATACGAAGGAACCCGCTTACTGTAGCTTTGAATGGGAGAATTCCGGTCAGTGCATCAAAACTGCAGCATGAAAAACATGAACCCAGCCACGGCGTGGGAAGAACGGATCCCAGAAATGCAGAAAAACGCAGAGTGACGCAGAACTGAAAGCAGATCACTGCAATCCCATAGAACCTGTAACATGTTCAAGTCATTTCAACATTCGTTTTTAATATTGGTAAACTATGAACCACTTGACCTCCGGAAGATTTAACCCCCCCTCCCCCCTCATGACCAGGCCACTTTTTGCGATACGGTACTGCGTTATTTTAACTTCACAGTCGTGTGACACTGTACCCAAACAAAATTTATATATTTTTTTTCCCACAAATAGAGGTTTCTTTTGGTGGTATTTGATCACCTCTGCGGTTTTTATTTTTTTGCTATAAACAAAAAAAGGATGCAATTTTGAAAAAAAAAAAAAACATATTTTTTACTTTCTGCTATAAAACACATCCAATAAAATAAAAAAAAAATCACATTTCTTCATCAATTTAGGCCAATATGTATTCTACTACATGTTTTTGGTAAAAAAAAAAAAAAAATCACAATAAGCGTATATTGACTGGTTTGCACAAAAGTTAAAAGCATCTACAAACTATGGTATATAAATTGGAACTTTAATGCCCCGTACACACGATCGGACATTGATCGGACATTCCGACAACAAATATCCTAGGATTTTTTCAGACGGATGTTGGCTCAAACTTGTCTTGCATACACACGGTCACACAAAGTTGTCGGAAAATCCAATCATTCTGAACGCGAAGACGTAATACACGTACGTCGGGACTATAAACGGGGCAGTAGCCAATAGCTTTCATCTCTTTATTTATTCTGAGCATGCGTGGCACTTTGTCCGTCGGATTTTTGTACACACGGTCGGAATTTCCAACAACGGATTTTGTTGTCGGAAAATTTTATATCCTGCTCTCAAACTTTGTGTGTCGGAAAATCCGATGGAAAATGTGTGATGGAGCCCACACATGGTCGGAATTTCCAACAACAAGGTCCTATCACACAATTTCCGTTAGAAAATCTGACCGTGTGTACGGGGCATTATAATTTTTTTATATACTAGTATTGGCGGTGATCAGTGACTTATAGTGCGATATTGCGGCTGCTTAATATATGGGGGGGTGGCAAACTAATAACAAACCCCACCCCACGGGAGACGGCCAAAAATGCGGCGATCGCACCCCCCACCCCCCCCCCCTGGAGACGGATGTGAATGCGGCGATCTAACCCCCAGTCACCCGCAGGAGAAAGACAGGAATGCAGCGATCGACCCCCCGCGCGCGCGGGAGACGGACGGGACGGTGGCGATCAGGACATTACCTTTTGGAGTCAGCGGGAATGAAGAGTCGAGCCGTTGACTCTCCTCCCGGGGCAAATAGGAAGTGGGTCCTGAGACACGATTGGCCAGGGAATCCTAAGACTCCCTGGCCAATTGGGTCACAGGAACTGCTTCCTGATTGGCTGGGAGGAGAATCAGGAAGACAATAGCGAATATCAATGCGCTATTGTCACACAAGTGGGTGGACTCTGCGCCCCGAGCCCACCCTTTTTTGAATCACGTGCTTAAAAAGAAAAAAAAAAAACATTGAAATCCATGCGTCCAGCGCCCTGCATGTAGACTAGGGGGCCGGACACATGAATGGGGGGGGGGGGGCTGTGCGCCTTACATGAGCGGCTGCCACTGGCTAACACTATACACTGTCACTGTACTAATGACACTGGCTGAGAAGGGGTTAAACCATACCTCCCAACATTTTGAGATGGGAATGAGGGACACCTACTGTCAAACGTATGTAGGCATAAGACACGCCCCCTGACACACCCCCTTAAAGGAGAATTAACCAAAAAAAAAAACTTAATTAAATCCACAAAGACTACTATTCCTTTATATTGGCTTTTAAAATGTACAAATGCAGAAATTTAGAAATTGTATGAAAAGTTTAGTACTGGGAAAAAACTTTTTTGAAAGATAAAAAGTGCATTTTATATACAACTATATGGATCAGACCAAAATGAGGGACAAATGAGGGTGAGAGAGGGACAGAGGGACATTGCTCCAAATCAGGGACAGTCCCTCGAAATCAGGGACAGTTAGGAGCTACGGTTAAACATCTAGGGCGATCACAGGGTTAACTGTGTGCCTAGCCAGTGTTTATGTGTGTACTGTGTGGTGCTTTTACTAAGGGATGTGCTTTGCAGGGAAACAAAATCCATCACATCCCGGCTGACAGGACAGACCTTTGCAGAGCTCCATCGTATGTCTCTCCTCGCCGATCAGCGGGTGCCGGCAGACTTCAATCGGCCGGGACCTGTTGATCGGCTTCTGCTGTGACTAATCACATAAAAATCAGTGCGCCCCCTACCCAGAAGTGCAGAATCACCTATATATACACGATTCTGCACAGAACAGCCGCCCTGTAGCTGTAAATCTGCTGTAGGGCGGTCGGTAAGAGGTTAAAACGAATGTTATAGGGTGACAACGCTCCGACCCTCCTTCCCAATAGTGCCCCTGGGTTGTCACACGGGCCTCCGATAGAGACTATAAGCGGCCATTTCAACACACATTACACAGACAGGGTCCACTGTTGTCACCATAAGGAAATCCCCCCCTTGACAAATGCCATGCAGTGATCCATGGAGTACATGTAGACAGGAAGGGCTCATTCAGACTAGTGGCTGGGGGGGTGGTAAAACCTCATGATTGAACCACACTCCCCCAGCTGCTACCCCCTTAAGCTGCAGCGGCCGGGCGGAGTACATATCCTGGGGCAAGAATTATACTCCCTGTCGCTATCGGTGGGCATAGCACCCACTGAACATGGCCCATTCATATGAATGGGGCAGCTCTGCAAGCGTCCTGCAACCCCATGCAAGTCCTGTGGTTGTGGCATGCTAGTGCAGCGTTCAAGGGGCTAAAGCAGGAGGCAATGCAATGCAGATCGCTCTTCAGAGATCAAATCTAGTGTGAGCAAACTTGAAGCAGCTGCAAAGAGGCTGCAGGAGATTAGCAGAGCTAAAATGTAACAAAGTATAAAAAGAATTTTGTTAAAAAAAAAATATATTTTATATGATACAAAGTCCACAGAGCTAAATGTCACTCGATTAGGGTTAACATCTACTTCAAGCAAATGCATATTTGTAAAACCAGGACTTGTCCTGGAGCTGTACAATCCACTTTGGTAGATAACAGGGTAAAACTACAGACACCATTGTGCTAACGCATTTCACTCAGAAAGGCTGGCTGAAACGCGTTAGGTGTAGTCAGTGCTGCTGTTAGAAATCACGGGCCCGTACAACCTTCCTGACAAGTTTTTTTTTACCCTTTTTTCTTTTCTTTTTTTTAACAGCCTTGTTGAGGGTGGGGCTTTGGTGAAATATCAGGGGCCTAAAAGACCCTCGATGTCTCACTTTTAAAACAGAGAAAGGGACTGAGGATAGAGATTCCTCAACCCCTTTCTCTGCAGCCTCAGCTCCACTGCAGATAAATGAACAGGAAGTGCTCTGTACAGAGGCTCCCCATTCCTTTACAAACTGAAACATAGTAAACACAGAAAACAGTTATGAAGGAACACAGGGGCAGGGGGTAGGGGTCCAGATACTGGAACCAATCCTCCTGTGGCTCCCCCTGCAGCAGCTGAAATCTGGCAAGAGGGAGAGGAGGAGAAGCTGGCTGTGCTGCGGGGGGAGCCACGGGGGGATCGGTTTCAGCAAATATTCAGCAAAGACACATTCCCATATATTCAGCAAAGAGACATCCCAATTCAGCAAAGAGACATTGAAATCCAGCAAAGAGACAGCACCATATATTCAGCAAAAATACATCCGCCATATATTCAACAAAGAGACATCCCAATCCAGAAAAGAGACGGCCTCATATATTCAGCAAAGAGACATCCCCATATATTCAGCAAAGAGACAGCCCCATATTTTCAACAAAGAGACGGCCCCATATATTCAGCAAAGTGACGGCCCCATATATTCAGCAAAGAGACGGTCCCATATATTCAGCAAAGAGACAGCCCCATATTTTCAGCAAAGAGATGGCCTCATATATTCAGCAAAGTGACGGCCCCATATATTCAGCAAAGAGACGGCCACATATATTCAGCAAAGAGACACCCCAATTCAGCAAAGAGACATCCCCCTATATTCAGCAAAGAGACAGCCTCATATATTCAGCAAAGAGACACCCCAATTCAGCAAAGAGACATCCCCCTATATTCAGCAAAGAGACATCCTCATATATTCAGCAAAGAGACAGCCCAATCCAGCAAAGAGACAGCCCTATATATTCAGCAAAGAGACAGCTCAATCCAGCAAAGAGACAGCCCTATATATTCAGAAAAGAGACAGCCCAATCCAGCAAAGAGACAGACCTATATATTCAGAAAAGAGACAGCCCAATCCAGCAAAGAAACATACCCATATATTCATCAAAGAGACATCCCAGTCCAGGAAAGAGACATCCCAATCAAGTCAAGAGACATCCCTCCGGCTGCATCAGCTCACTCTGCAGTCACCCTGCTTTAGCAATTGCTAGTTACTACAGCAGCAACAACTCAGTCCTGTTGGTTAGGGCCTGGGCCCCTCAGAACGCCCAGGCCCCCTACATGTGTATGGGGTGTCCCCCCTTAATGGCGGCGATACATTTTTTCTTATGTAAGCCCTGATGAAAAGCTATTCATAGACTTCTGAAAGACGTTAGTTACTCCTTTTATTGTCCCTTTGATCCTTACTGGTAAAAATTGTATCTGGACTATTGAACAGTGGTGTGGGGCTTCAATTCTTCTTCTTTGTTTTGCACACAAACCAAGTTAAGGCCTAGTTCACACCTATGAGTTTTTCAGTGCATTTTCAAGTTTTCAGAAACACATTACAGTCCATTTAACATGGTTTCCTATGGGTCACGTTCACATCTCTGCGTTTTTCTGAAAGGGTCGGGGACTTTTTTTCCCGCAGCAGGTTGCGTTTTTTTGTTCCATAGACTATAATGGAAAAGCAGGGAGTCTATGTATCTGGTTATACAGTGCCTTGAAAAAGTATTCAAACCCCTTGATATTTTCCACATTTTGTCATGTTACAACCAAAAACGTAAAAGTATTCTATTGGGATTTTATGTGATAGACCAACACAAAGTGGCACATAATTGTGAAGTGGAAGGAAAATGATAAATGGTTTTTAAAATTTTTTCTACAAATAAATATCTGAGAAGTGTGGCGAGCATTTGTATTCAGCCACCCCTTTACTCTGATACTCCTAACTAATATCTAGTGGAACCAATTGCCCTCAGAAGTCACCTAATTAGTAAATAGGGTCCACCTGTGTGTAATTTAATCTCAGTATAAATATAGCTGTTCTATGAAGCCCTCAGAGGTTTGTAAGAGAGCCTTAGTGAACAAACAGCATCATGGAGGCCAAAGAACACACCAGACAGGTCAGGGATAAAGTTCTGGAGAAGTATAAAGCAGGGTTAGGTTATAAAAAAAAAATCTCCCAAGCTTTGAACATCTCACGGAGCTCTGTTCAATCCATCATCGGAAAATGGAAAGAGTATGGCACAACTGCAAACCTACCAAGACATGGCCGTCCACCTAAACTGACCGGCCGGGCAAGGAGAGCATTCATCAGAGAAGAGCCAAGAGGTCCATGGTAACTCTGGAGGAGCTGCAGAGATCCACAGCTCAAGTGGGAGAATCTGTCCACAGGACAACTATTAGTCGTGTTCTCCACAAATCTGCCCTTTATGGAAGAGTGACAAGAAGAAAGACATTGGTGAAAGAAAGTCATAAGAAGTCCTGTTTGCAGTTTGTGAGAAGCCATGTGGAGGACACAGCAAACATGTGGAAGAAGGTGCTCTGGTCAGATAAGACCAAAAATGAACTTTTTGGCCTAAAAGCAAAACACTATGTGTGGCAGAAAACTAACACTGCACATCACCCTAAACACACCATCCCCACTGTGAAACATGGTGGTGGCAGCATCATGTTGTGGGGATGCCTTTCTTTAGCAAGGACAGGGAAGCTGGTCAGAGTTAATGAGAAAGATGAATGGAGCCAAATACAGGACAATCTTAGAAGAAAACCTGTTATGCCCTGTACACACGATTGGACATTGATCGGACATTCCGACAACAAAATCAATGGATTTTTTCCGACGGATGTTGGCTCAAACTTGTCTTGCATACACACGGTCACACAAAGTTGTCGGAAAATCCGATCGTTCTGAACGCGGTGACGTAAAACACTTACGTTGGGACTATAAACGGGGCAATAGCCAATAGCTTTTGTCTCTTCTTTTTCTTCTGAGCATGCGTGGCACTTTGTCCGTCGGATTTGAGTGCCCCCTTACATCATGGCCCCTATGAGATCCTCCTTTTTACATCAGAGTCCCTATGGGAGTGCCCGTTATATCAGGTGTCCCCATCAGAGTCCTCACTTACATCAAGGTCCCTATGAGAGTCCCTCCTTACATCAGTGTCCCTATGAGAGTCCCCCTTATATAGGCATCCCTATGAGAGCCCCCCCCATTGCATCAATGTCCCTATGAGAGTCCCTCCTTACATCAGTGTCCCTATTGGAGTCACCCTTATATCAGCATCCCTATGAGAGCCCCCCCCCCCCATTACATCAATTTCCCTATAGGAATCCCCTCTTAAATCAGGGTCCCTATGGGAGTCCCTCTTTACATCAGTGTCCCCATCAGAGTGCCACCTTACATCAGGATCCCTATGGTATTCACCCTTATATCAGGTGTCCTGTCCAGATCAAAGTGCCCCTTACATCAGGGTCCCTATGAGAATCCCTCCTTACATCAGTGTCCTTATGGGAGTCCCCCTTATATCAAGGTCGCTATGAGAGTCCCCCATCACATCAATGTCCCTATGGGAGTCCCCTCTTACATCAGGGTCCCTATGAGAATCCCTCCTTACATCAGTGTCCTTATGGGAGCCCCCCTTATATCAAGGTCGCTATGAGAGTCCCCCATCACATCAATGTCCCTATGGGAGTCCCCTCTTACATCAGGGTCACTATGAGAATCCCTCCTTACATCAGTTTCCTTATGGTAGTCCCCCTTATATCAGGGTCGCTATGAGAGCCCCCCTAACATCAATGCCCCTATGGGAGTCCACTCTTACATCAGGGTCCCTATGAAAGTCCCCCTTATATTAAGTGTCCCCATCAGAGTCCCCCCCTTACATCAGGGTCCCTAAGAGAATGCCTCCATACGTCAGTATCCCTATGGAAATCCCCCCTTTTAGCAGGTGTCCCTATCAGAGTCCCCCCTTACATCAGGGTTTCTATAAGAGTCCCCCTTATATCAGGTGTCCCCATCAGGCTGGCTCATGGATCATTGGATGGGCGCTTAGAGACCTGGGGTGGGGACAGCAATTCCCTACAGGCACCTGCTATGTATTTAATAGAAGACTTTTAGGTGGAGTATTTGACAGACAGATGGATCCAGAGCCCCCCCCCCCCATGCCGCATTATGTGTCTCCGCTGGATTTGATGGATATTTGGTTTCCTCTCTCTGATACATTGTAACACTTTTGGAATATTATTGTTTTTTATTGTCTTTGATCTCTTTCTATAAACATACAAATCCGGGGAATTGTCGGGAATCCTCCATACATTATATATTGGATGGAATTTGGAATTGTCGGCAATTGACCACCCCCCCCCCCCCCACACACACACACACAATATAATAGAAGCCTCGGATGGAAGCTGCTGGCAGTGGAGATGGGGGGATTTTAGGAAGACATTGCTGGTTATACAATGAAAGTTGTCTGCTGATGTCAGTGCCCCCCCCCCCCCCTCCTCCTCTAGGTGGGAGGGCCCCGCAGTCAGTTCCGAGCTGCAACTTTCACAATCTGGGGCTTTAAGTGCGGAACACATGGAGCGCGCGGATCGGTCCTGATCGCGGTGTGAGCGGAGACATCGGCCGATCCGGGGGGGAAGGACAAGCGCAGCAAAATCGCACGACACCACCCAGCCATTCTTCCCGGCACCGACCCCACGACACTAAGGTAAAGGGGGATGGGGGGGGGGGGTGTTCTTGTCTGCAGAGCTGATACTCTAGGTGCTGCCAGCCTCGTGGGCATGGGGGGTGCTGTCACCGCAGGAGGGGGGCATTTACTTTTTCACAGCCTGGCATCACCAGGGTTACATCTCCCCCTCTGCCTACATCGCTTACATAACCCGATCTGTTAACCGTCTCCTGCCCGATGCCATTTAGGAGCAGTCGCCACCAGAATGTGAAGGGTTAACCCCCACCCCCCCCACCCCCCAATCCTTAATGGAGATATTTTTGTCCATGGTGATGGGAGATAAAATTTTGTTACAGTTTTTGTCAGCAAAAGGATCGGCTCTGGGGGGAGGGGAAGAAGCAATATACATTAATTGTGGAAGGGGGTGGGGGGCTGATTGTCTTTGGGGGTCGGGAAGGAAGTGAGTCCCTGATGGATCAGATTGGACCGATTGTGAGCCTTCTTTTGGATCAAGCGAGGATGCTGAGGGCTGTTTTCTGTTGTTGTCGATGGTATTGTGTCTTCTTCCAAGCCTGACTTTGTAACAATTTACCAATGTAACAATATACTGCAACAATGTATCTGCTTTACTGGGCACTGGTGCTCCATTGTTGCCCCTCTGATCAGAAACCCCCCACCCAGCTCTTCTCTTGAACGCCCACTAGGAGATCCAGAGAAAGAACAAGTTTCAGGACCCTTCTGTGACCCACAATCTATAGCCACCCAAAGGAGGTTAGGAGGATAACTGCCCCAAGCCACCAAGAGATCCAGAGAAAGAACAAGTTTCGGGACCCTTCTGTGACCCACAATCCATAGCCACCCAAAAGAGGTTAGGAGGATAACTGCCCCAAACCACCAGGAGATCCAGAGAAAGAACAAGGTTCAAGCAGCTCTGTGACCCACTACACATAGCAACCCAAAGGAGGTTAGGAGACTAACTGCCCCAAAGCAACCAGGAGATCCAGAGGGAGGACAAGGTTCAGGCACCTCTGTGACCCACCACCCAAAGCAATCCAATGGAGGTTAGGAGGATAACTGCCCCCAAGCTACCAGGAGATCCAGATGGAAGATAAGTTTCAGGACCACTCTGTGCCCCACAATCCATAGCAACCCAAAGGAGGTCAGGAGGATAACTGCCTCCAAGCCACCAAAAGATCCAGAGGGAGAGCAAGGTGCAGACCCCTCTGCAACCCACAACCATGGCAACCCAAAGAAGGTTATGAGGATAACTGCAACCAACTGACACCTTGTATATTCTGGTTGCCTTTAGTGTGGACTGGTGCTACATTATTGCCCCTCTGATCTGCCCCCCTCTCAGATCATCTCTTGCCCCTTGCCAGGAGATCCAGAGGAGGAGCAAGGTTCAGACCTTTCAGTGACCCACCGCCCAAAGCAACTTTGCAAAGGAGGTTAGGAGGATAACTGCACAGCTAACAACAGGTAAATTCTGGTTGCCTTTAGTGGCCACTAGTGCTGCATTGTTGCCCCTCTGATCTGCTCTCTTAGTTCTTTACTTGCCCCTCACCAGGAGATCCAAAGGGATAACAAGTTTCAGGACCCCTATGTGACCCCCAACCCATAGCAACCCAAATCTTGGTTGGCTATAGTGGGCGCTGCTGCTGAGTTGTTGCCCCTCTGATCTACCCCCTTAGTTCTTTTCTTGCCCCCCCACCAGGAGATCCAGAGGAAGAACAAGGTTCAGACCCTTCTGTGACCCACCGCCCATATCAACCCAAAGAAGGTTAGGAGGATAACTGCATCTAACTGGTAAATCCTGGTTGCTTTCAGTCGACACTGGTGCTGCATTGTTGCCCCTCTGATCTACCTCCTTAGTTCTTTTCTTGCCCCTCACCAGGAGATCCAGAGAGAGAACAAGGTTCAGACACCTCCGTGACTCAACACTCAAAGCAACTTTGCAAAGGTTAGACTGATAACTGCATAGGTAACACCAGGTAAATTCTGGTTGCAATGGGCACTAGTGCTGCATTTTTGCCCCTCTAATCTGCTCTCCTAGTTGTTCTCTTGCCCCTCACCAGAATATCCAGAGGAAGAACAAGTTTCAGGACCCCTATGTGACCCACAACCCATAGTAACCCAAAGGAGGTTAGGAGGATAACTGCATCTAACTGACACCTGGTACATCTTGGTTGGCTTTAGTGGGCACTGGTGCTATATTGTTGTCCGTCTGACCCCCCCCCCCCCCCGTTCTTCTTTTGTCCCTCACCGGGATATTTAAAGAAAGAGAGGGTTTTAGACCCCTCTGTGACCCACCATCCATAGCAACCCAAAGAAGGTTAGGTGGATAACTGCATCTAACTGACACCAGGAAACACCTGGTTGCCTTTAGTGGGCACTGGTGCTGCACTGTCACCCCTCTGATCTGCCACCTAGTTCTTCTCTTGCCCATCACCAGGAGATCCACAGGAAGAAGAAGGTTCAGACCCCTCTGTGACCCACTGCCTATAGCAACCCAAGGGAGGTTAGGGGGATAGCTGCACCTAACTGACTCCAGGTAAATCCTGGTTGCTAGGGGTTACAAGACAACCGTGAACCTTGTACTGTTTTATGTAAGCTCTGAAGTGGCCATCATGCCTTAAAAAGACCTAATTAAGGGTTGAAGTCTTTTCTTTTCTCATTGGAAAATGCTGGCAATTTTGTAGCAATTTTGTGGTTCTCGGTTAGCTATGAGCTACAATCATTCCCTAGATTCCAGCAACTGAATGATCAACAACGGGCTGAGAACCGATTGAAAGCCCCTCAATGAGGCTCTTTTAAATGATTCTAGGCTTGAAAACCAGGATATGCTTGTGGTTGAGAGCTGATTGAAAGCGACAAAAATGGTCGGGTGTATGAGCGACTTTAGTGGCAATAAACGATCCCCTGGCTGAGTGACACTGGATTGTTCACACTGCTCCGCCATAGAGCAGCACAAATCCCTTTAGTGCCACCAACGATTGGCATGCTACTTCTCTGCTCGTTTTGAATTTGCTCTTGTACAACCTACGAATGCCCCGCTACGAAGATGATTGCTCCGCGTGACGTCAAGCCGATCCGTCTGCGAACAGTTTTATCGGCGTGTAACAAAATTGCTCTCCATGTCATGAGATTGTTCCGTGCTATTAAAGTGTGCCATGAGCCTTTTCTGTGATCTTTGCCGTCGGGGTTGGAGACCCTGAAATTGCACAGCTTGCTATTACACTGCTTGTTGCTTTTGTTCGGTGTCAGTTTGCAGAATGTGCCGCGTGCAAGCGATATGATTTCTGTACGATCGATACAACGTTCTACGCAGATGAATAACTGAAGCCATCAATCGTTTCACTACTTTTATTCTCTGCCCAAAAAAGCAATGTGAAAAGTTAACGCGTTTCTAAAACCAAAACATTAAAATATCATATATTGCAGCTTACCACTTCTTAGATGTGGTGGCCGCATTCGTTTTCTTTTTACCAGTTTTTTCCTTTTATTTTCACCTGGTGATCCTGCCAGTAACATACTTCCTATCCTAGGGTGACAACACTCACTCACCTTTTTGTATCAGGACAGCAGAAACAGGATAGGGCTACAGGATCCCAATGCTCCTCTAACACAGAGATAGCTAGGAACAATGTAACAGATAACAGTCAGCACAAATATGGACTATCTACACCAAGTAACAAACATGGACTCTCTACTATGTACGACTTACAGTGCCTTGAAAAAGTATTTATACCCCTTGAAAATTTTCCACATGTTGTCATGTTACAACCAAAAACATAAATGCATTTTATTGGGATTTTATGTGATAGACCAACACAAAGTGGCACATAATTGTGACGTGGAAGGAAAATGATATATGGTTTTCAACATTTTATAAATAGAGCTGTTCTGTGAAGCCCTCAGTGGTTTGTTAGAGAATCTCAGTGAACAAACAGCACCATGAAGGCCAAGGAACACACCAGACAGGTCAGGGATAAAGTTGTGAAGAAGTTTAAAGCAGTGTTAGGTTATAAATAAGTATCCCAAGCTTTGAACATCTCACGGAGCTCTGTTCAATCCATCATCTGAAAATGGAAAGAGTATGGCACAACTGCAAACCTACCAAGACATGGCCGTCCACCTAAACTGACCGGCCGGGCAAGGAGAGCATTCATCAGAGAAGAGCCAAGAGGTCCATGGTAACTCTGGAGGAGCTGCAGAGATCCACAGCTCAGGTGGGAGAATCTGTCCACAGGACAACTATTAGTCGTGTTCTCCACAAATCTGCCCTTTATGAAAGAGTGACAAGAAGAAAGACATTGTTGAAAGAAAGTCATAAGAAGTCCTGTTTGCAGTTTGTGAGAAGCCATGTGGAGGACACAACAAACATGTGGAAGAAGGTGATCTGGTCAGATGAAGCCAAAACTGAACTTTTTGGCCTAAAAGCAAAACGCTATGTGTGGCTGAAAACTAACACTGCACATCACCCTGAACACACCATCCCCACCGTGAAACATGGTGGTGGCAGCATCATGTGGTGGGGATGCTTTTCTTCAGCAGGGACAGGGAAGCTGGTCAGAGTTGATGGGAAGATGGATGAAGCCAAATACAGGACAATCTTAGAAGAAAACCTGTTAGAGTCTTCTAAAGACTTGAGATGGGCCGGAGGTTCACCTTTCAGCAGGACAACGACCCGAAACATACACCCAGAGCTACAATGGAATGGTTTAGATCAAAGCATATTCATGTGTTAGAATGGCCCAGTCACAGTCCAGACCTAAATCACATTAAGAATCTGTGGCAAGACTTGAAAATTGCTGTTCACAGACGCTCTCCATCCAATCTGACAGAGCTTGAGATATTTTGCAAAGAAGAAGAATGGGCAAAAATGTCCCTCTCTAGATGTGCAAAGCTGGTAGAGACATCCCCAAAAAGACTTGCAGCTGTAATTGCAGAGAAAGGTACAAAGTATTGACTCAGGGGGGCGCTATACCAATGTACCCCACACTTTTCACATATTTATTGTAAAAAATGAATATGCTTTGATCCAAACCATTCCAATTGTAGCTCTGGCTGTATATTTCGGGTCGTTGTCCTGCTGGAAGGTGAACCTCCGCCCCAGTCTCAAGTCTTTTGAAAACTCAAACAGGTTTCTTTCTAAAATTGCCCTTTATTTGGCTGATGGGATGGGAAGTTGATGAGAAGAAGGATGGAGACAAATACAGGACAATCTTAGAAGAAAACCTGTTAGAGTCTGTAAAAGACTTGAGACTGGGGCGGAGGTTCACCTTCCAGCAGGACAACGACCCGAAACATACAGCCAGAGCTACAATTGGAATGGTTTAGATCAAAGCATATTCATGTGTTAGAATGGCCCATCCATCTTCCCATCAACTCTGGCAAGCTTCCCTTCCCTGTCCCTGCTGAAGAAAAGCATCCCCAAAACATGATGCTGCCACCACCATGTTTCACGGTGGGGATGATGTGTTCAGGGTGATGTGCAGTGTTTGTTTTCTGCTTTGCTTTTAGTCCAAATAGTTAAATTTTGGTCTCATCTGACCAGAGCACCTTCTTCCACATGTTTGCTGTGTCCCCCACAGGGCTTCTCACAAATTGCAAAGGAGACTTCTTATGACTTTCTTTCAACCATGGCTTTCTTCTTGCCACTCGTCCATAAAGGACACCTTTCTGGTGTGTTCCCTGGCTTTCAGGATGCTGTTTTTTCACTAAGGTTCTCTAACAAACCTCTGAGGGCTTCACAGAACAGCCGTTTTTTTACTGAGATTTAATTACACACATGTGGACTCTATTTACCAATTAGGTGACTTCTGAAGGCAATTGGTTCCACTAGATTTTAGTTAGGGGTATCAGAGTAAAGGGGGCTGAATACAAATGCATGTCACAGTTTTAACGTATTTATTTGTAAAAAATGTAGAATATTATTTATCATTTTCCTTCCACTTCACAATTATGTGTTGGTCTATCACATAAAATCCCAAATAAAATACATTTATGTTTTTGGCTGTAACATGACAAAATGTGGAAAATTTCAAGGGGTATGAATTATTTTTACTCACTATGACAATCTTCTCCTACACTATATTACCAAAGTATTGGGACACCTGCCTTTATACACACATGAACTTTAATGGTATCCCAGTCTTCTTCGTTGGGATTCAATATTGAGTTGGCTCCGCCCTTTGCAGCTATAACAGTCTTAACTCTTCTGGGAAGGCTGTCCAAGTTTAGGAGTGTGTCTATGGGAATGTTTAACCATTCTTCCAGAAGTGCATTTGTGAGGTCAGGCACTGATGTTGGACAAGAAGGCCTGGCTCGCAGTCTCCGCTCTAATTCATCCCAAAGATGTTCTATCAGGTTGAGGTCAGGACTCTGTGCAGGCCAGTCAAATTCCTCCACCCCAAACTCGCTCATCCATGTCTTTATGGACCTTGCTTTGTGCACTGGTCCAAATCATTTGGTGGAGGGGGGATTATGGTGTGGGGTTGTTTTTCAGGGGTTGGGCTTGGCCCCTTAGTTCCGGTGAAGGGAACTCTTAAGGAGTTTGGGGTGGAGGAACTTGACTGGCCTGCACAGAGTCCTGACCTCAACCCTACAAAACACCTTTGGAATGAATTAGAGTGGAGATGCAAACCAGACCTTTTCGTCCAACATCAGTGCCTGACCTCACAAATGCGCTTCTGGAAGAATGATCAAACATTCCCAAAGACACACTCCTAAACCTTGTGGATAACCTTCCCAGAAGAGTGGAAGCTGTTATAGCTGCAAAGGTTGGGCCAACTCAATATTGAACTCTACGGACTAAGACTGGGATGCCATTAAAGTTCATCTGCGTGTAAAGGCAGGTGTCTCAATATTTTTGGTAATATAGTGTATCTACGACTTATCTTTTATCTTTGACATGTAACACAAATGAACTATCTATGACTATCTACAGCAAGTAACAAGTATGAACACTCTGGCTAGCTACAACTTATCTATGACAAATAACAAATATAGACTACCTATGCCTATTTACGTCTTATCTATGACACGTGACAAATATGGACTACTTATGACTATCTACAACTTCTTTGACATCTAAAAAATTTGGACTAGCTAGGATTATCTATGATATATTTGTGACAAGTAACACATGTGGACTATCTATGACTATCTATGACAAGTAACACATGTGGACTATCTATGACTATCTACTACAAGTAACATGTGGACTACCTATGACTATCTACGACAAGTAAAACATGTGAACTATCTATGACTATCTACGACAAGTAAAACATGTGGACTATCTATGACTATCTACGACAAGTAAAACATGTGAACTATCTATGACTATCTACGACAAGTAGCATGTGGAGTATCTATGACTATCTACGACAAGTAACATGTGGACTATCTATAACTATCTACGACAAGTAACATGTGGACTATCTATGACTATCTATGACAAGTAACATGTGGACTATCTATGACTATCTACGACAAGTAACATGTGGACTATCTATGACTATCTATGACAAGTAACATGTGGACTATCTATGACTATCTACGACAAGTAACATGTGGACTATCTATGACTATCTACGACAAGTAACATGTGGACTATGTATGACTATCTACGACAAGTAACACATGTGGACTATCTATGACTATCTTCGACAAGTAACATGTGGACTATCTATGACAAGTAGCATGTGGACTATCTATGACTATCTACGACAAGTAACATGTGGACTATCTATAACTATCTACGACAAGTAACATGTGGACTATCTATGACTATCTACGACAAGTAACATGTGTACTATCTATGACTATCTATGACAAGTAACATGTGGACTATGTATGACTATCTACGACAAGTAACACATGTGGACTATCTATGACTATCTACGACAAGTAACATGTGGACTATCTATGACAAGTAGCATGTGGACTATCTATGACTATCTACGACAAGTAACATGTGGACTATCTATGACTATCTACGACAAGTAACATGTGGACTATCTATGACTATCTACGACAAGTAACATGTGGACTATCTATGATTATCTACGACAAGTAACATGTGGACTATCTATGACTATCTATGACAAGTAACACATGTGGACTATCTATGACTATCTACGACAAGTAAAATGTGGACTATCTATGACAAGTATCAAATATTGTAAAAAATAAAAAATAATGTAATTTTTTTCTCCCTTTTTCCTTTTAACTACATTGTTACAAAAATTAATTTTTTGCTGCCACAAAGTCCCATGGGAGCAGGGCTGTAAGATAAGGGGTTTCCACCAGTCCTCCTGTACCGGGCGCGGGCCAGCAGAGGGGCCCAGGAAACACAGTGAATCGGATGTGGGCAGGGAGGGTGATCAGTGTGGCAGGGGGGCACTTACTGCAACCGATCCACTGTATGGCTCCCTCTGCAGAAAGCTGTTACTGAAAGCTGGCTTCCTATCCTACCCTCCCATTGGCTTTCAGCTGCTGCAGAGAGAGCCATACAGGGGAACGGTCCCAGTAACTGCCCCCCCCTTGCCACACTGATCACCCTCCATGTTCGCCATATGTTTCCCCCTGCTGCCCAGGCCCCCCTGTGTGCACGCCCTAGCTCTGCAGCACTGCTAGCTTCCCTCCTCTTCTTCGCACCGGCAGCTGCAAGCACACAATAGGATCCTTCAAAATTGAGAGTGGGAGAAGGGTTAGGTAAATACGTCATATTTACCAGCCCCTTCATATCCTGAATGAACACAATGAGTGATCTGTACAGATCACGCACTGTGTTCATTCGTAACTGAAGCATTGGCTGTATGGGGCCCCATTGTCATGTTGTCTGTATGGGGCCCCATGTCAGGTTGTCTGTATGGGGCCCCATGTCAGGTTGTCTGTATGGGGCCCCATGTCAGGTTGTCTGTATGGGGCCCCGTGTCAGGTTGTCTGTATGGGGCCCCGAGTCAGGTTGTCTGTATGGGGCCCCGTGTCAGGTTGTCTGTATGGGGCCCCGTGTCAGGTTGTCTGTATGGGGCCCCGTGTCAGGTTGTCTGTATGGGGCCCCGTGTCAGGTTGTCTGTATGGGGCCCCGTGTCAGGTTGCTTGTATGGGGCCCCGTGTCAGGTTGTCTGTATGGGGCCCCGTGTCAGGCTGTCTGTATGGGGCCCCGTGGTTTCTAACAGCAGCCCTGCTTGGGAGATACTTCCATTATAACTAGTCTGAAGGGACGGAGCAGCCACTTACTCATAAGACACTTACCTCAACCCAATGTAACCTATGACTATCTGTGATGTATCTACGACAAATAAGAGGTCCCAATTATTTACGGACTATCTATGACCATCTATGATGACTTATCTGCAATGAGGGACTTTTCAGGTACCACAGTTATTTACAATTCAGAGGTAACTTTGTAGTTAAAATATCTCTTTAGCTGTACAAATTTATTTAAAAACTTAAGACTCCAACACAGTAAAAGCACAGGCTATATAGTCTATATTTGTTACTCATGAATGTAGGGATATGGTGCCATAATGCTGGTTCAAAGTAGTGTTGATATTCCGATCGCACACTTTCCCGGATAAGGCTTTAGAAATAACGGGTGCTGCAGCAACAACCAGCTGGAACTGGAGACGTCACAGATAAAATGCACATATTCGCCAGCACACCAAGGATCGTCAAATACGTCCAAATCTTTGTTGAAAAATGATCACAGAAGAGCCACGCAGGACCCCTTAGTCAAGGATTGGATGTCACATGCCTGACGAAGGGGTCCTGCGTGGCTCCGAAACATTGCAGGACTGTCTTCTGTGATCATTCTTCAAATAAAGATTTGGGCGTATTTAACAATCCGTGGTGTGCTGGTGAATATGTGCATTTGAAAGTGCTGGCCCAGGCAC
Organism: Lithobates clamitans; assembly: GCA_037952925.1. NCBI lineage: Eukaryota > Metazoa > Chordata > Amphibia > Anura > Ranidae > Lithobates > Lithobates clamitans. The sequence goes on from JBBGZY010002407.1 coordinate 172,004, forward strand.
AGAAAAATACCGAATGATACTCTCGTCTTTGTGTCGCTCTTGTCGCTCACACTTTCCTGTCGCTCCATCTCGTTAGAGATCCTTGCTTAGAATTTCTGACTGTCGCTAGAAGTAGTGTCAGGATCTGGGAGTTGGAGGAAACAAGGTGGTTGTAGAATCCAGAAATACGTATAACATCATAAATATCCAAAATAGTTACCCAACCAGGATGGGGGATTTTGGAGGGGACTGCAGGGTGGTCTATTGCCTACTGACTATGGGCCCTGGATTTTAAGGGAACACTACTCTTTGGGAGGTGTTTGCCTGGCGGACGCTTGGAGTAGTCTTGCAAAGCAACCTGATACTGGGGTCACCTTCTATATTCTGTTTATTAAGGTGTTAAGTGTTCATTGTTAAGTATGTCTCCCCCATTGTGTGCCTCCTAAGTGTGCATTCCCATTGTTAATTGAGTCACCTATTGTTTCAGTCTCTCTGATCATCTCTTGGAGATGTGATCGATACGATATGGTGACCACTTTGCCTTGTTATAGAACCATTGTGGAATGTTTATGTTTATGCTTATGATAATGTGTAATGTACTTTGTATCCAGGGTTGTGGGCTTGGTGCTGAACGGTCTGAGTGGGAACTGAGTCACCTAGGTGGCTAAGTGTTTAATTAGCTGTTCCTTATGTTGACTGTTCCTTAGCTATGGTAATTATATTCCTGTACAGTTTTCATTGTTAGGGTAATCTGATCAGGTTCTACCTGATCTTCTATGCTATATATTCTGTGTGAATTCCAGTTTGCATCTAAGCTATTGTCATCTAGTATCTTGGGTTTAATATCCAGCTATAATACCTGGTCCCTGGTTCCAGATTGGAGGAAGCTATATTTTGACGGAAGCACCCAAGCTGGGTGCTGGACAGTTCGGTCACATTTGGTGGCAGCGATGGGATCTGCTTCCTCCCTTCGCGCAGTCCAAACCACCAAAGGGGAACCCAATGTCGGGTGAAGTCGAAGAATTTTTACAGAAGCTGGTCGCCATTGAAAGAGTGTTCCAGTGGCGAGTGCAAAAGTTATTCGCCCAGGACGCAGAGCCTGGTTCTGCTCAGGACGTACTGGAATCGAGAAAAGCGATCCATGGGGAACTCTGGACGGAGGCTCCCCAAGTGGAGCAAGACCACTCCAAGCGTCTTCCAGGCACCCAACTCCCAAAAAGTAGTGTTCCCTTAAAAGCCAGGGCCCATAGTCAGTAGGCAAGAGGCCATCCTGCAGTCCCCTGTCCCAGTTGGGTCTGTCACAAACACATTTCAGAATGTGTCAAGCTCCCCTTCATAAGGACTGAAAGCAGTGGGGCCACTCCATTAGGGGCGCAGGTGCGCTGCCCCCCTAATCCATGCGCCCGGCCCCTAATCGCCTGAGGCTCTAATTGGCTTCAAAAAGGGTGGGCTCGGGGCGCAGAGCACTCTGAGCCCACCCAACTGTGTTAATTAATATTCGCTTAATTAATATTCGCTAATGTCTTCCTGCTTCTCCTCCTCGCCAATCAGGAAGCTGGTCCTGAGACCCGATTGGCCAGGGAGTCTTTGGACTCCAGTTGGGTCTCAGGACCCGCTTCCTGTTCGGCCGGGAGGAGAAGCAATGGCCCCGGCTCTTCCCTCAGCAACCTGCAGCAGGTGGAGGGGCGGAGGGGCAGAGGGACAGCAACAGCCTCTTCCAGGAGCCCTACCCAGGATTCAGCACCAACACCACCACCTCGTCATTGTCCTCCAAAGAAAGGCCATGGATGGGGGATGGTAGTGCGAGTGAGGGGGCCAGGTTTGTTTGCTCCCCCCCCGAAAATATTGAGTACCAGCCGCCACGGACTAAAAGTGATGTTTGGGATGGGAAGGGCGGATTGGTAAAATCTGGGGTACAATTACATATGTATCAGAATCTTCACTTAGTCATTATTCAGGCAAGTTTTTTATTGCTTTTGTTTTTATAGAGCAGATTGAACCCAAGATGGGGATTATACAGCTTTCTTGGTTGAAGGATCTTACTGTGACCCGTGTCCTCTTCTACAGTGACAGGGTAGCCACTCCTCCCCTTTGTGATGCAGTGCCCCAGAGCACAGTGTTCGGTATATATATCAGATCCCATTGTGTCACCATCAGATCAGTGAAGGTCCAGCAGTTTGGGCAATTTGGGAATTTAATATTTGAGCTAGCTCAGCTATCTTTTTTTTTTTTTTTTAAGTGAATAAGGACTGCTGTGTGTCCTAGAATGTGTCATGATGGATGCAGGTTGTAGTAGAAGTGGGACATTAATGGATGGCACACTCCCCGGTGACTTGTCATGTCGTATTATACACACCTTGTCACCCGTTCTGCTTGTGTTTCTGTACTGACAAATGCTGGAGCAATGCTGATGATGTCTCCCCCATAGGCCTAAACATATCCAGCTGGTCCTTTTTTTTGGGGGGGGGGGGGGTTAATGGAAGATCATGTACTTGGGCTCCACAGATTGGCCCTAAAGTTGGGTTGACGGGTTCCTCCTGGATCCTATATTAATCTGTCCATCTTCCCTTTATGAGTATATTATATTATCATTTATTTTATTTTATTATATGATATTATAATTTATTTAATTTAATTTTATTATATTATAATTTATTTTAATTATAGTATAATTTATTTTATTTTATTATATTTTATTATATTATAATTTATTTTATTTTATTGTATTTTATTATATTATAATTTATTTTAATTTTTTTATTATATTATACTATAATTTATTTAATTTTTTTTATTATATTATAACTTATTTTATTATATTTTATTTTATTATATTATATTATAATTTATTTTATTATATTATAACTTATTTTATTATATTTTATTTTATTATATTATATTATGTGTTATTAATACATAAGAGACAGGATAAGCATCCAGCTTCACAGTTCTTACACATTAATGTCCTTTCTGACAGTGTAGTGTGAGTTCATCATTGCAGCTATTTGGCCCGACAAACGCTTTCGAGGTGGATTTATCGCTTTTTCGGCTCCGTCGATGTAAAGAAGCGTGACGCACATTCTTTTTTTTTTTCGACAAGTGTTTTTTTGGACTTATTTTTGTGCTGCGGATCAGACACGCTTCCCGTTCAACGGGATATTCTGTCCATTTAATGTTTCAAATATTTTTAGGTGGGGAGAGGGAAGAGCTTTACGGAGCAGTTTGTGAAAAACGCAGATGAGGATGATGTGGAAGAAATGCGTTGCGCGGTTATGTAAAGTGATAATCTTACTGCCTGTAATCCGTCACTTCTCAACGTCTTTAAAACTGAAATTGATATTTTAAAGGAGAAAAAAAGAGAAAATGACAAGAATGTGTTCTTTCGGTGCGGCTGGCGGGATGGGCTGAGCTCAGTCTGGAGGGAAAAATATAATGAAGTCATTTTAAAGGGTGAAATCCGGGCAGATGTAAAAGACTCAAATGAATGCGACTCCGTATTAACCACTTGCTTACTGGGCACTTTCACCCCCTTCCTGCCCAGGCCAATTTTCAGCTTTCAGCGCTGTCGCACTTTAAATGACAATTGTGCGGTCATTTAACACTGTACCCATATGGAATTTTTAGCGTTTTTTTCACAAAAATAGAGCTTTCTTTTGGTGGTATTTAATCACTACTTGGTTTCTTATTTTTTGCTAAGAAATAAAAAAACACTGAAAATTTTGAAAAAACCCCCAAACTTTTTCATAATTTGTCAGTGGCGGCTGGTGCTTAATTTTCTTGGGTGGGGGGGGGGCGTCCGCCACCTAGCCAGCCGCCCGCCAGGCCCGAGGGGGAGGGGGCGTCCCCCACCCAGCCAGACGCCCGCCAGGCCCGAGGGGGAGGGGGCGTCCTGAACCCAGCCAGCTGCCCACCAGGCCCGTGGGGGAGGGGGCGTCCAGCACCCAGCCAGCTGCCCGACAGACCCGAGGGGGAGGGCGCGTCCTGCACCCAGCCAGCCGCCCGCCAGGCCCGAGGGGGAGGGGGCGTCCTGCACCCAGCCAGCTGCCCGACAGGCCCGAGGGGGAGGGGACGTCCTATACCCAGCCAGCCGCCCGCCAGGCCCTCTGCCAGCCCCGCACTTACCCCATCCAGGTGGCGGCTTCCCCCCCCGCATCTCCTTCCGAGTCCCAGCGGTCACTTCTTCTCCAGGCCAATCGGGACTTTGGACTCGCGGTCAACGGGGTCTTAGGATGCAGGCCCTGAGACCGGATTGGCCGGGAGGAGAAACAGGAAGACATTAGCGAATATTGATTCGCTAATGTTACACAATTGGGTGGGCTCAGGGCGCAGTGCTCTGCACCCCGAGCTCACATTTTTTGAAGCCAATTAGAGCACCAGGCTCTAATCATGTACTTAAAAAAAAAACCCCTTTAAAATCAATGCCTCGGGCTCCCTGCATGTAGAATAGGGGCTGGGCGCATTGATTATGGGGTGAGACGCCCCATAGGAGCGTCCCCCACTGTATTTTGTTATAAAATTTTGTAAACGGGTAATTTTTCTCCTTCACTGATGTGCGCTGATGAGGCGGCACTGGTGGGCACTAATAAGGCGGCACTGATGGGCACTGTTCAGGAGGGACTGATGAGGCTGCAGTGATGAGCACCAATAAGTGGCACTAATGGGCACTGATAGGTGACACTGATGGTTGGCACGGAGAGGTGGCACTAATAGGCACTGATGGGTGGCACTAATGGGCACTGATAGACACTGGTAGGTGCTACTGATAGGTAGCACTGATATGTGACACTGATGATGAGGCACTGATGGGTACTGATTGGCAGCACTGCAGGGCACTGATTAGCAGCACTGGAGGGCACTGATAAGTGACACTGATGGGCGGCACGGAGAGGTGGCACTGATAGGTGGCACTGGGCACTGATTAGCGGCACTGGAGGGCACTAAGGGGACCGATGTCCCTCTAACACAAACCGGTTACCGGCTTTATTCTTCTCTTCACGCTGACAGCTTGACCGGTTTCTGAAGCCGTAACCGGTTCCTGTTTACTTCCGTCATCAGATCACGGAAAAAATACTAAAAATTTAGAAAAAAAAACAAAAAACTGCGTTTGTGTTAGTTTCTGTTATAAAAATTAGCAAATAAATAATTGTTCTTCATAAATTTTGGCCAAAATGTATTCTGCTACATTTCTTTGGTGAAAATAATCCAAATCAGTGTATATTATTTAGTCTGTATGAAAGTTATGGAGTCCACAAACTATTGGATTATATCTGAAAATTGATCGTTCCTGATGTACTGATGGCCGACCTTTTTTGTTGAGGCACAGAATTGTCAGGACAGTACAAATACCCCCCAAATGACCCCTTTTTGGAAAGTAGACTGTCTGAGGTATTTAGTAGGAGGCATGGTGAGTTTTTTTTTAATTGTATTTTTTTTCTACATAATTTTTTGGAAAATGAAGAAATTTGAAAAAAAAAATGTTCACAATTTTTTTTTTTTTTGGTACATACTGTCACCAGTGCAGCACCACGTTATCATATAACTGGTGTAGTGGTGATCAGGGACACTGACTGGTGACTTTTTTGTACGCTTTTTTTTTTTTTAACACACTGTGACCAAAGCAATATAATGTTACCATAGTAACATTGTTCCACTCTGGGGAAGTGATCAGGATTTTTGTATTTTTTTTTTTTTACACATTATGATTGCTTATAGCAGCAAATTTCATTGCTATAAGTAAGCATTTTACTGAATGAAACTGATTCATTAAGTTTGTTTTGTTGTGATTGGCCAGAGCTAAACACATGGTACAGATGGGCTGTGATTGGCCCTGTCTGTACCATGTGATCACATTGACCACTCACAGCTAGCAACACAATTGTGCACAATGGGTGGCATGAAAGGAAGCCATCCATTGCGTACAACTGTCATGTGATCTACTGTGATTGGCCACAGCGATCACATGGTGCAGCTCATGGCACACTTTCTTCTCCATCACACATCTGGTCCCCCCCTCTGCAACTCGCCACCCCCTCCCCCTTCTGCTGTGGTACAGCAGTGGTGCAGTGACACTCATGTAGCTCGTCTTGCACTCTCTTCCCATCATGCACACCTCTCCTGCTATCACCATAGCAAAGAACATGGTCACGTGGCTCATCACCGGCCGCTCCGGCCTCAACTCTGGGCTTTCTGACCAATGGAACTAAGCGGCTACACACAGGCGACCCCCAGGCAAACAAACGCCCACTTCTCCTCCCGCGCCAGTCAATTGGCTGTTCATTCCCAGGCCGAGGGAGTTGATTGGCCACCCTTCCTGCCAGTCTGTGAGCCGGTCCCGCAGCTCTTTCTCCAAAGAGTTGTCCGCCCAGTCAAAGTGCTGTGTGTGACCTGGGGGAGGTAGGCGGTCGCGGGGCAGTGCAGGGACACTGGGCGCTTTGTCCTCCTAATGAAGTGCGAGGAGCCTTTGTGTGCCCGGAGCTTCTGCGTGCCCACAGAGAGGGCTCTGCATGCCAGCTGTGCCATAGATTCGCCATCACTGCAATAGACCAACACAAAGTGGCACATAATTGTGAAGTTAATGGAAATTGATAAATGGTTTTCAACATTTTTTACAAATAAATATATGAAAAGTGTGTGGGGGGCATTTGTATGGCGCCCCCCGGAGTCAATACTTTGTAGAACCGCCTTTCACTGCAATTGCAGCTGCAAGTCTTTTTGGGGATGTCTCTACCAGCTTTGCACATCTAGAGAGGGACATTTTTGCCCATTCTTCTTTGCAAAGTATCTCAAGCTCTGTCAGATTGGATTTAGAGTGTCTGCGAACAGCAATTTTCAAGTCTTGCCACAGATTCTCAATTGGATTTAGGTCTGGACTGTGACTGGGCCATTCTAACACATGAATATGCTTTGATCTAAACCATTCCATTGTAGCTCTGGCTGTATGTTTAGGGTCGTTGTCCTGCTGTAAGGTGAACCTCCCCCCCAGTCTCAAGTCTTTTGCAGACTCTAATGCCGTGTACACACAATCGGAATTTCGGCCCGCAAAAGACAGATGAGAGTTTTTCGCCGGAAAATGCGACCGTGTGTATGGCTCCATCGGACTTTTGCTGGCCGAATCCCAGCCAGCAAAAGATTGAGAGCATGTTCTCAATTTTTTCGGTCGGAAAAAAAGTTCCTATCCGAAAATGCGATCGTCTGTATGCAATTCCGACGCGCAAAATTCCCACGCATGCTCGGAAACAATTCGCAATGAACTTAATTTTCTCGGCTCGTCGTAGTGTTGTATGTCACCGCGTTCTTGATGGTCGTAAGTTCAGCGAACTTTTGTGTGACCGTGTGTATGCAAGGCAAACTTGAGTGGAATCCCGTCGGAAAAGCCATCATATCTTTTTCCGACAAGAAGTCCGATTGTGTGTATGCGGCATAACAGGTTTTCTTCTTATGCAGCGTACACACGGGCGGACTCTTCGACCGGACTTTTTACGCACTTCTGACGGACTTTTGAACGAACGGATTAGCCTACCCATGATCACACCGACGGATTCGTACGTGATGACGTATGACCGGACTAAAATAAGGAAGTTGATAGCCGGTAGGCAATACCTGCCCTAGCGTCCGTTTTCGTCCGTCGGACTAGCATACAGACGAGCGGATTTTTCGACCGGACTCGAGTCCGTCGGACAAATTTGAAACATGTTCCAAATCTAAAGTCCGTCAAATTTTTGACCGAAAAAATCCACTGCAGGTCCGATGGAGCCCACACACGGATTGTCCGCCGGATACGGTCCGTCGGACCAGCCCGGTCGAAAAGTCCGCCTGTGTGTACACGGCATAAGATTGTCCTGTATTTGGCTCCATCCATCTTCCCATCAACTCTGACCAGCTTCCCTGTCCCTGCTGAAGAATCTGTGGCAAGACTTGAAAATTGCTGATCACAGACGCTCTCCATCCAATCTGACAGAGCTTGAGCGATTTTGCGAAGAAGAATGGGCAAAAATGTCCCTCTCTAGATGTGCAAAGCTGGTAGAGACATCCCCAAAAAGACTTGCAGCTGTAATTGCAGAGAAAGGCGGTTCTACAAAGTATTGACTCCGGGGGGCGCCATACAAATGTCCCCCCCACACTTTTCATATTTGTAAAAAATGTTGTAAACCATTTATCATTTTCCTTCCACTTCACAATTATGTGCCACTTTGTGTTGGTCTATCACATTAAATCCCATTAAAATACATTTACGTTTTTAGTTGTAACATGACAAAATGTGGAAAATTTCAAGGGGTATGAATACTTTTTCAAGGCACTGTAAATAGTAGTACTGCTACTAATTATTATTATTGTCAGGCATGATGTTAAATATACTGAAAAAAAAAGATGTTTGGATTTTGTGAGATTTCTTGAATAGAAGGAAGTATTGTGGCAGTGAAGAGTGACTTCCATCACATCTTTGAATTGCTGGTTATGTAGGAGAGTTATGTTAATAGAGGTGAAGGTGCTGCCATCTCACTCATGTATCACTGAAGAGGTGCCATCGTTATTTTTCAGGGGCAGCTTTGATTGCGTCCGAGTTGTTAGATCTGATTACTATACTGAGTGGGCTCATCCCGTTCAGTGATCTGATTTCTGATACAAAGACGGATTTTTCACCGAGAGTGAACATTACTCCTGTAATAAATCACCCCGAGTGTCAGAGGACAGCCTGCTTCCCTTGGGGCTGAGTATTTTTTTTATCATTTATAAAACCTGCGGCAAAATAAATATTGCGTTGTCTCCTCACAGCCAGCAGATTTTCGCTTTCATCTTCTGGACCTGCACATTGAATTAATGTCACCCTGGGTCCTCCTTCGCTTGGATTTTTCATAGGATTTAAGATGACTTGTGCAGAATGAGGAACAAAGAAGAAAGCTAACAGGGAAATGGTAGATATAAGAATATACATTCGTTGGCATGTTGTGTCTTCTGAACAGAGCTGCTCCAGACACGTGACTAGATAAGGACTCTCAGTATTGACCAATCAGGAACCTGCCTGGTGAGGGTGGGTTGGACCAATCTGTGCGATGTTAGTTGCCCCAACCTTGGATGAACCCTGATGTCATCATTCCTGGACAACCCTCCCCACTAAATTCTTTAGTATGAATGGGTCAGCCAACCTGTGAAGTTCTAGTCTGGCTGTCAGATGCTCCAGAAGGGTAGGTGGCAAATGTAGATGTTGGTGGACATTGTGACAGACTCAACCAGGACAGGAGCTTTTGCAGGGTAGCCTTTTGCCTACCAGCTATGGGCCCTGGCATTTGAGGGAACTACAAGAATTCAGGAAGATGTCCTGTTATATAGTGCAAGATGACATTACCACATTTAACAGTCAAGGAAGCCATGATGGTCTCTGCCAACTTGACTAATAAATGTGGTAATGTCATCTTGCGATATAAAACAGGAAATCTTCCTGAATTATTTTAGCTCCCTAAAATTCCAGGGCTCATAGTCAGTAGGCAAGAGGCTAACCTGCAACCCCCTCCAAAAGTCCCTACCCTGGTTGGGCCCGTCACATAATGTGATGGACTGTGTAGCACCCAGCTTGGGTGCTTCCACCAAAATACAGCTTCCTCCACTCTGGAACCCAGGAACCAGGTATTATTGCTGAATATTGCACCCACAAACTAGGCAACACTAACTTAGGTACAAACTGGAACTCATTTTATTATAAATTCACACAGAATATATGCCACACAAGATCAGGTAAGAGATTGATCACATTATCATAAACAATGAAAACTGTAAACAGTAATGTCAGTACATCTAGTGAACAGCTAACATAAACAGTAAGCTAATTACAGTAACAACTGTCCAAATCTCCTTAACTAGCTTTCTTTCCACATACATATTCTCACTGAGTTTCAAGTTGGGAGAGACCATCATGGCTTCCTTGACTGTTAAATGTGGTAATGCCATCTTGCATTATATAACAGGACATCTTCCTGAATTCTTGTAGCTGCCTCAAGTGCCAGGGCCCATAGTCAGTAGGCAAGATGTTATCCCTGCATTCCCTTCCAAAAGCCCCTGTCCCAGTTGGGTCTGTCACAGACATGTTTCAGGACTATGTGAGGCATGGCACCACATTTCCCTTGGGTGTGTATGGAAGAAGTGGAAAGTTTGTGCTGTCCCTCACACAGTCCTGAAACATGCCCACTAGCATCGAACTTTGCATAAATCAAGACCACAGTATGGTGCTGCAACCCTGGCCAAAGTAGATGTTGGTGGACATGTTCCAGGACTGTGTTAGGCATGACACCAAATTTCCCTTGGGTGTGCATGGAACTCCTTCCATACACACCCAAGAGAAATTTGGTGTTATGCCTAACACAGTCCTGGAACATGTCCACCAACATCTACTTTGGCCACCTACCTGTGAGGAGCATCTGACAGCCCAACTAGACCATCTCAGGTTGGCTGACCCATTCATATTAAAGAAATTATCATTCAATTTAGAACTGTACTTTACTCCACAGCTTGCTTAACACTGCAAAGACTAAGGTGCACAAAAGTTATTTAGTCTAAACGGGTCTGCCAACCTGTGAGTGCCTAGTCTGGCTGTCAGATGCTCCTCATGGGTAGATGGCCAATGTAGATGTTGGTGGACATGTTTCAGGACTATGTGAGGGATGACAACAAATTTCCTTTTGGGTGCATATGGCAGGAGTTCCATAAACTCACAAGGGAAACTTGATGTTGTCCCTAACACAGTCTTGTAACATGTCCACCAACATCTACACACGAGGAGCATCTGACAGCCCAACTAGACCCTCGTAGGTTGGCTTGTGGTGCGGTGGCAGTAATGACATGGAGTCCAGTTGCAGAGAACCAGCGGGGGAGCACCTCACCACCGGGTAACACTTACAATTTTGTGCAATGCAGAGAGGCAGGGGGTAAAGATGCACCCACAGCATCTGTCTTCAGAGGACAGAATGTGGTCTGTCTGGTCCCAAAGGGGAGGCTTTCCAAAAAGGATGGTGTGTCCCTAGCCTGTCCCTACTCGTCCGGAACCTTTCCTTACCGCTATTCACTTTCCCTAACAGATGGGTGCTCTTTCCCTGCCCTAACCACTTCCCAAAACCCAAGGGCAGGGACTTAAAAAGACTCTGCTGACCAAAGAGGGCCACCAGGGGTCACTTGAATGCAGTGGAGCCAACTGTAACTCCTATGTGTCCATGTTTCTACTTGTAACCTTTAAGGCTCCAAAAACAAAAAAATCCCAGCAGCAGACGGCAACAGTTTAATTTTTCAGAAAACCTGCTCCTTTTATCTTAAAAAAACCATCCTTGAGTTCCCCCCTAAAACATTTACAAAGCTTGATTTCTATGGTGTGCCCAGGCGGAGCTGACCTTGGTGCTGAAACTATTCCCTGTGCTGGTTGTATATCTAGACGGCTTGAACTAGACTCGTCATGATGCCGTTTGGTTTTCTGAAGTGATTTATTTCATCTCCATCTTCCTCTGATCGGACAAAAGGGGTAAACTTACCGAAAGCTTTTCCTTAAAAAAGTAAAAGTAAAATTTTTTTTAGTAAAAATGATAAAAGTAAAAAATATAGAATTCATCTGTGTCGTATCGGATGACAGTGCCATGGATACTGTACAATTATCTTTTTCCCCCAAAAAAGAGAGGCTGCTTGATAAAAAAAAGTATAGGCAAAAAGCAGAGGGATACAAAATGCCGTCTTACCGTACTAAGCAGGTGAACAGATCATCCTACACTGGGGCTTTTATACTGGTAGAGCCGGCTAATGAGCCACATGGAGCCCAGAACGCTACAGCAGGTGGAGCTTTGAAACAGAAAAATTTGTAAAGTAAAAAAGAGACCAAAGTCCACCATGTCCCACCTTTTTACCATTACGGTAGATTTAGACCTGCCTCTAAATCTCCCTTGCCTCCGAAGCTCGCGTTCAAAGGAAGTGATGCAATGCCTCCTCAACGCCTGTTTTAACCCCGTTTTTTGACAATAACTGCACCACAACCACGTTAATTACACAATGTCGCAGGGAGTTTGTGGCTCTTCCTCATTGACTTGAATGTGTAGCATTCACCAAGCTTGCCACCCCCTGATCGGTACAAGTTGGGTCAACTTTGCCGCAGGCGCGAAGGAAAGCATAGCAGCCACGGCATGTAAATACTCCCATCTGCTGCCTATTGCGGCTTAAGGGGGGTGGCTCAACTGCGCATATTTTCTGCCCTCCAACCGCAAGTCTAAACAAGCCCCAACTGACTTACCATGCCTTGTTTTGTTTTTGTGTGGAGATGGCCATCTTGGTAGAGGAGCAGGGCTTTGCTTCCTCATGTCATAGTTGCCCCTAGATGATCAGTGGGGTAATGGTGGAGATAGAGGAAGCACATATCCGCAACATGCATGAAGCAGAAGCAGGGAGATCCTTGCACTGCACACCCCCAGGTACAGCTTTTATTCCAGCAAGGAAAACAGCAAGCACTGTTGTGGCCTTACCAAATCTCACTCCAAATCTGTTGAAACTAGCAGTCACGGGCAGCAGTGCCATAGTGCAAGAGCAATAATTCTAGCTCCTCTGTAACTCAAAACATGCAACCTGTAGAATTTTTTTAAGTCGCCTGTGGAGATTTTTAATGGTAAATGTTTGTCGCCATTCCACGAGCGGGCGCAATTTTGAAGCGTGGCATGTTGGGTATCAATTTACTCGGCGTAACATTATTTTTCACAATATAAAAAAAAATTGGGCTAACTTTACTGTTGTCTTATTTTTTAATTAAAATTTTTTTTATTTTTTCCAAAAAAAAGTGCGCTTGTAAGACCGCTGTGCAAATACGGTGTGACAGAAAGTATTGCAACGACCGCCATTTTATTCTCTAGGGTGTTTCGAAAAAAAATGTATAATATTTGGGGGTTCTAAGTAATTTTCTAGCAAAAAAAAATGTTTTTAACTTTAATTTAAACAACAAATCTACATTTTCCTACATACTGCTTAGGTGCAATTAACATTCCTAAATGTTACATATAAGATAGCAAATCTTTGTTTTTTAACTTCTGGGCCTCTATAAAAAAAATGTATCTCTGTAAACTATTTTATGTTAATTTGGGGGGGGGGGGGGGTGTCGGAGCCTCTGTCATGGTTTTATCACTTCCTGTGTTCCTAAGGAGGAGATCTTTCCCTTTCTGATAAAAAAAAAATCTCTTCAAGGGGACAGGAAGTGAGGGAGAATCTCTCAAGTGGAGTCACAGACAGAAATTTCAACATTTCCTAAGCTTACCAAAATTAAATAAATGTATATGCTGCCTTAGCCTTCGAAGCTGATCACAATCACATTGACATTTAAAAGTCAGTAGACGCTCTATCAGTGGCGGTTGGTGATTTTTTTTTCGGGGGGAGCATACAATGCACCCACAGTCACCCGCCCCCCACCTAGTCGGTCGGGTCAATCACAACCCCCCCGGTCGCGGTTGGCCCCACACTTACCACATCGATTGCATGGGCATTGCTTTCCTCTCGGTGAAGGGCTGCTCCTTCTCCTGCATCTCCTCGCAGCTGCCATGCATCTCCTCCCTCCTCCTCCTCCTAGGCCAATAGGATCGCTTCTCCTTTTGGACAATCAGGAAAAAGGTCTCTAGGCCCGCTTCCTGATTGGCCAGGAGGAGAATCAGTGTGACAATAGCGAATATTCATTCGCTATTGTCACACAACTGGGTGGGAAGAGCACTGCGCCCTTAGCCCACCCTTTTTTGAAGCCTATTAGAGCCTCTGGCTCTGATCACGTGCTTCAAAAAAAACCCTGATTGGAATCCATGCGCCCCGTGCCCCGCATGTAGATTAGGGGGCCTGACGCATGGATAGGGGGCAGCGCCCCTGCGCCCCTGATGGAGCATCCGCCACTGCGCTCTATATTAAAGTTTGTCACCTTTAAACCCACTTTTGTGTGCCCATGTTGCGGGGTCACACCATGCTTGGCACCCTATGGAATAAGGCTAGGTTCATATTTCTGAGATGCACATAAAATTGTATTCCCACAATGACCAAAAAAGTGCATTCCTTTTGCAAGCATGTGGATTAATGCCACCCCAATGCATCTTGTTAACACATGCACAAAAAACGCACACCAACACAAGAGGAAACAAAGTATTGAATGTTTTCAGGTGAAGCAACTTTTTTTTGTGTCCTCTGGGGTTTGGTAAGTCCTGGAATGGGTCCTGGAGCTGGAGGATTTGTAGAGACTTAATAACTTCCAAGTCTCTACAAAATCTCTGGGCTCCAGGACCCATTCCAGGACTTACCAACCAATCCTGGTAAAAAATTTGTGGTTAAAACGCACAACGTTTTAGGCACGTTTTTGAGTCGCATGTCCATTTTTCACAGGTGCAGGCAACCCCAAAAGCCCAACAGAAATGCACAGGAAACGCATCTGAAACCAGTGTTAATTTTAGTCTTAGGACTAAAATGGCATTTTAGTTTTAGTCCTATTTTAGTCTTCTGCAATTGTTTTAGTTATAGTCGTATTTAGTCGACTAAATCTCCAGTACATTTTAGTCGACTAAAATCTCCAGTACATTTCAGTAATTGACCTGAAGGGCCTGGTATGGAATTTAGGGGGACCCCCCCACGTCATTTTTTTTTTTACATTTTGTTTCGGGGTTCCCCTGTGGGGAATTCCCATTCCCTTTTTATTAATGAACTTTTATGTGTATTGTCGGACCGGCAATTCATTAATAGCTGCGAGTAGTTTTAAATGACTTTTTTTCCTTTGAAATGTCATTTTGCTGTCAGACTGTTCTAAACACGGGAAACATGCGCCCCTTTACAGGCATACTATAGACACCCCCCAGCTACGAAATTTAAAGGGATATTACACTTTTATTGTTTCACTTTAAGCATTATTAAAATCACTGCTCCTGAAAAAACAGCCATTTTTAAAACTTTTTTTTGCATTGATCCATGTCCCCTGGGGCAGGACCCGGGTCCCCAAACACTTTTTATGACAATACCATGCATATAAGCCTTTAAAATTAGCACTTTTGATTTCTCCCATAGAATTTTAAAGGGTGTTCCGCGGCTTTTGAATTTGCCACAAACACCCCAAATTGTTTGCTGTTTGGCGAACTGGCAAACAGCCGATGTTCGAGTCGAACATGAGTTCGACTCGAACTCGAAGCTCATCCCTAGTGTGGAGGCCATTGGAGTACAGGGACCTCATTGTCCAGTGGTGAGATGATTGGAGCTTTGTGACATGGTGCATTATCCTACTGGAAGGAGCCATCAGAAGATGGGGACACTGTAGTCATAAAGGGATGGACATGGTCAATAACAATACTCAGGTAGGTCGTGGTGATTAAATCGATGCTCAATTGGTACTAAGGGGCCCAAAGTGTGCCAAGAGAATATCCCCCCCACACCATTACACCCCCACCACCAGCCTGAACCGGTGATACCCCTTCCCCCACACCATTACACCCCCACCACCAGCCTGAACCGGTGATACAAGGCAGGATGGATCCATGCGCCATATTCTGACCCGACCATCTGAATGTTGCAGCTGAAATCCAGACTCATCAGACCAGGCAACGTTTTCCAATCTTCTATTGTCCAATTTTGGTGATCCTGTGCCAATTGTAGCCTCAGTTACCTGTTCTTAGCTGACAGGAGTGGCATGGTATTCTGCATATCTTGGATGTAAGGAGTGGTTATTTGAGTTACTGTTGTCTTTCTATCGTCTGGAACCAGTCTGCCCATTCTCCTCTGACCTCTGACATCAACAAGGCATTTTCCTGTACACAACTGCCGCTCACTGGATATTTTCTCTTTTTCCCACCATTCTCTGTAAACCCCGAGAGATGGTTGTGTGTGAAAATCCCAGAAATACTCAGACCAGCCCGTCTGGCACCAACAACCATGCCACGTTCAAAGTCACTTCAATACCCTTCCTTCACCATTCTGATGCTCGGTTTGAACTTCAGCAAGTCGTCTTCACCACATCTAGAGGCCTAAATGCATTGAGTTGCTGCCATGTGATTGGCTGATTAGCAATTTGTGTTACCAAGCAATTGAACGGGTGTACCTAAAAAAAGTGGCCGGTGAATGTATTTATTTCTTTTTAAAACTGTTCATTTCCATTTCGGTTTTGGCCAATGTCATCCTGAATTTTCAGTTCGGTGCATCACTACTGGCCAGCAAAGTTCTGAGTGTTTTGGAGCAATTTAAAAGAAAAGGGTTACGCACTTCTCTTGTGTGACGCACATCGATCGCATCTGCACAGGTGTGAACGAAGCCTCAAACAGGCACAGCAGAAAAAGTCAACAAAATCCTTAAATCTTTTGAAAGTCCCCCCCCCCCTCCCCCCCGCCATGCGCACGTTCTGCTGACTTCCCAGCCTGGGACTCCAGATTGCACACAGAACTCTCTACAACAATTACATGCAGCTGTGTGCGGTGACGTGCGGTAATCTGCAGCCCAGTGTGACTTGTCTCCGCTGTATTTCATTATTTGTTGTTGATTTAAGTCTTGGGGGAAATTTGTGCAGGGATGGAGCGGGTTGTACAGTATGACATGCGTTGCGCTGTGACGCGGTGATGAATGAGTGCAGAATGTGGGGACAGGGGAATGAAAAGTGGGGGGAGAGAGTGGAGGGGTCCCCAGGGAGGGGGGTGCAGGGAGAGCTTCCAGCTGTGCTGAGGAGATGGATTATATTTAGGCTATAATGACATACTCCATGTGTACAGCAAAGATAGGGGGGTGAGCAACCAGGCACGTGAAGGGTCCGTGTATGTGTGAAGGGGGAGGGGGGGGGGGGTGACTTTTGTGCTGACAAAGTAAAACATTTAAAAAATGACTGAAGTGAAATATTGCAAGCTACAAAATATAAAGACATGAGGGAAAGAAATGAAGAGGAGAGAGAGAGAGAGAAGAAGAGCGAGGGAGAGAGAGCGAGAAGAAGAGCGAGGGAGAGAGAGATATGGAAAGGAGAGAGAGAGACAAAGAGGAGAGAGATCAGGAAGAAGAAGAGAGAGGGAGAGAGATACTGGGAAAAGAGAGAGAGAAAAAGAGGAGAGAGAGAGAAAGAAGAAGAAGAGCGAGGGAGAAAGATACTGGGAAAAGAGAGAGAGAAAAAGAGGAGAGAGAGAGAGAAAGAAGAGTGACGGAGAGAGAGACAAAGAGGAGAGAGAGAAAGAGGAAGAAGAAGAAGAGCGAGGGAGAGAGATACAGGGAAAGGAGAGAGAGGAAAAGAGGAGAGAGAGGAAAAGAGGAGAGAGAGAAGGAAGAAGAAGAAGAGAGATACAGGGAAAGGAGAGAGAGAATACGAGGAGAGAGAGAAGGAAGAAGAAGAGAGAGGGAGAGCGATACTGGGAAAAGAGAGAGAGAAAAAGAGGAGAGAGAGAGAGAAGAAGAAGAGCTAGGGAGAGAGATACAGGGAAAGAGAGAGAGGAAAAGAGGAGAGAGAGAAGGAAGAAGAAGAGTGAGGGATAGAGATACAGGGAAAGGAGAGAGAGGAAAAGAGGAGAGAGAGAGAGAAGGAAGAAGAAGAGTGAGGGAGAAAGATACAGGGAAAGGAGAGAGAGGAAAAGAGGAGAGAGAAGGAAGAAGAAGAGCAAGGGAGAGAGATACAGGGAAAGGAGAGAGAAGAAAAGAGGAGAGAGAAGGATGAAGAAGAGCAATAGAGAGAGATACAGGGAAAGGAGAGAGAGAGGAAAAGAGGAGAGAAAGAGAAGGAAGAAGAGCGAGGGAGAGATATACAGGGAAAGGAGAGAGAAGAAAAGAGAGAGAAGGAAGAAGAAGAGCGAGGGAGAGAGATACAGGGAAAGGAGAGAGAGAGGAAAAGAGGAGAGAAAGAGAAGGAAGAAGAGCGAGGGAGAGAGATACAGGGAAAGGAGAGAGAGCAAAAGAGGAGAGAGAAGGAAGAAGAAGAGCAAGGGAGAGAGATACAGGGAAAGGAGAGAGAAGAAAAGAGGAGAGAGAAGGAAGAAGAAGAGCAATAGAGAGAGATACAGGGAAAGGAGAGAGAGAGGAAAAGAGGAGAGAAAGAGAAGGAAGAAGAGCGAGGGAGAGATATACAGGGAAAGGAGAGAGAAGAAAAGAGAGAGAAGGAAGAAGAAGAGCGAGGGAGAGAGATACAGGGAAAGGAGAGAGAGAGGAAAAGAGGAGAGAAAGAGAAGGAAGAAGAGCGAGGGAGAGAGATACAGGGAAAGGAGAGAGAGCAAAAGAGGAGAGAGAGAGAGAAAAGGAAGAAGAGCGAGGGAGAGAGATACAGGGAAAGGAAAGAGAGGAAAAGAGGAGAGAGAGAGAAGGAAGCAGAAGAAGAGTGAGGGAGAGATACAGGGAAAGGAGGGAGAGGAAAAGAGGAGAGAGAGACGCAAACAGGAGAGAGAGAAAGAGAGAAGGAAGAAGAAGAGTGAGGGAGAGCGATACAGGGAAAGAAGGGAGAGGAAAGAGGAGAGAGAGAAAGAAGGAAGAAGAAGAGCGAGGGAGAGCAATACAGGGAAAGGAGGGAGAGGAAAAGAGGAGAGAGAGAAAGAAGGAAGAAGAAGAAGAGTGAGGGAGAGAGATACAGGGAAAGGAGAGAGAGACGCAAACAGGAGAGAGAGAGAGAGGGAAGATGAAGAGCGAGGGAGAGAGATACAGGGAAAGGAGAGAGAGAGAGAAGGAAGAATAAGAAGAGTGAGGGAGAGAGATACAGGGAAAGGAGAGAGAGGAAAAGAGGAGAGAGAGAAGGAAGATTAAGAAGAGTGAGGGAGAGAGATACAGGGAAAGGAGAGAGAGAGACACAAACAGGAGAGAGAGAGAAGGAAGAAAAGTGAGGGAGAGACATATAGGGAAAGGAGAGAGAGGAAAAGAGGAGAGAGAGAGAGAAGGAAGAAGAAGAGCGAGGGAGAGAGAGCAAGAGAAAGAAGAGTGAGTAGGAGAGTTACATGGAAAGGAGAGAGAGAAAAAGGGGGAGAGAGAGAGGAGAGGAAAGAAAGAGAGAGAGGAGATAGCAGGTAGAGAAAGTGAGAGAAGTAGGGAGAGTGAGAGAGAGAAAAGAAGAGCAGGGAGAGCGATAAAAAGAGGAGAGAGGAAAAAGAAAGAGGAAAGAGAGAGAAGAGCAGTGGAAAGAGGGAGATGGATAGAGGGACATAAAAAACTGTAGACCTAAAAACACTTTACATGGACTCATCCCCCCACATGAAAATCTATGCAATCTCAGTTGCTTTTCAATGCTAAAATGTATTTGGTTCTGCTAATAAAGCTTAGAGAAAAGAGAAGAGAAGAGAGGAGAGGAGACAGGATAAAAAGAGTAGAGAAAGAGATGGAGGGGGGGGGGGGCGGGGGTGACAGAGAAGAGAAAGAAAGAAGGAAAGCGAGAAAGGAAAGAAAAAGAAAAAAGGATGAGAAAAGAAAGTGAGAGATAAAGAAAGAAACAAAAACAGAAAGTGAAAAGAAAGCGAGAGAGAAAAAAGATAGAAAGAAAGCGAGAGCTAAAGAAAGGAAAGAAAGAAAGTAAAAAATGAGAAAAGAAAGAAAGAGAGAGATAAAGCAAGAAAGACAGAAAAAAAAAGAAAAAGCGAGAGATGAAGAAAGAAAGCAAGAAAGAAAGAAAGAAAGAAAGCAAGCGAAAGAAAGGGGGGTGAAGGGAGGAAACAATGAAAAAGAGAGATATAGGGAAAGTGGAGAAAAATACGTAAAGTGAATAGGAGAGAGGGAGAGAGATAGATGGAGAGGGAGAAGAAAGAAGGGGGGGAGGGGGAATATTTACTCTTTCAGTGGGTCCCCTCCTAACTACAAGGGTTAACGTCTTGATAATCAATAGAGTGATATACTTGTCTTATCCCCCCACTTATGCAGACTTCCACTGCTTCGTTCCATCGGTCCCCTGAAGAATCCCATACAGCGGCCCATTGTCATGCCATACAGTGTAGGACCATCAGTCCTGCATTGTATAGAAGGACACAGAGAGTCCATCCACAACCTGGGAGCGTCAGACAGCAGAGGAGAGCTCTGGCTGCTGAGGGAGAAAGGAAAAGGTATGTATATCACCTTATTCATCATTTCTGGGCAGTTAATCCTTGCAGTGGGGACGAAGTTCCTGTGCAAGGGTAAACCTTTTGTTCTCCAGAGTTCATCTTTAAAGGAAGTAGATACCTTTTATAAAAGTTCTCATGTTCACCAATTAGAATAACATCTGCTACGCAACATGAAGACCAGAGAGTCAACCTTTGCATGGTGATGGTCTGTTCCAGCAACTCTTTTTAAAGACATTCTGATAAATGAGTCCCATTCTGAGAATAAAGCAGAAATACAGCTAGATACATTATGTTACATTGTATCATAACATAACAATATAATGTAAAATAACAAAACATAACAAAACAGCATTACACAGTGCAACATAATATCATATAACACAACCTACAAATAGCACACACAGCAGTGTACAGGATGGATCTGCGTGGGGGTGGGGGTTGGGTTGATGTTCAATGCTGTGATAGGAAAAGTTGGACCTGTAACCAGTTATTAGTTTAGTGAGGATTTGGAAGGCTGGGACTCCTTCAGAGAAAGTGAGAACATTTCGATACATGTGGGGGAAGCAGTGATGTGATGTCAGTGGTGAAAGTTGTTTTTTTGCTGTAAAAGCGTGAGCAGATTTAGTGATTGAGATCATTTATTTGGCTTTCTGACCTGCAAATATTGTTACTTTACAGATTTTTTTTTGTAAGTGGCTTATACAGTCTATACTAGTCATTCTCAAGGGTTCGGTGGAATCTTAGGGTTCCTCCAGATGTAGCTAAGGGTTCCTTGAGCTGTGACCACCAATGTAAGGGACATTATTTCCACCGACCACCAGTGTAAGGGACATTCTTCCCTCTGACCACCAATGTAAGGAGCATTGTTCCCACTGACCACCAATGTCAGGGACATTCTTCCCAATGACTACCAATGTAAGGAGCATTCCTCCCATTGACCACCAATGTAAGGAGCATTCTTCCTACTGATCACCAATGTAAGGGACATTCTTCCCACTGATCACCAATGTAAGGAACATTCTTCCCACTGATCACCAATGTAAGGAACATTCTTCCCACTGATCACCAATGTAAGGAACATTCTTCTCACTGACCACCAGTGTAAGGGACATTCTTCTTAATCACCACCAGTGTAAGGAGCATTCTTCCCACTGACCACCAATGTAAGGAGCATTCTTCCCACTGATCACCAATGTAAGGGTCATTTTTCCCACTGACCACCAATGTAAGGGAAATTCTTCCCACTGACCACCAATGTAAGGATAATTCTTCCCACTGATCACCAATGTAAGGGTCATTCTTCCCACTGATCACCAATGTAAGGTCATTCTTCCCACTGACCACCAATGTAAGGGTCATTCTTCCCACTGACCACCAATGTAAGGGAAATTCTTCCCATTGACCTCCAATGTAAGGATCATTCTTCCCACTGACCACCAATGTAAGGAGCATTGTTCCCATTGACCACCAATGTAAGGGACATTTTTCCCATTGACCCTTATAAATTGGTTTTAGTACTTTCCATTTTAGGGGTTCCTGTGGAGTAAAAAGAGGTTCATAATGGGGTGATCTATACAGTCCTGCAAATTCTGTAAGATGTTGCTAGGTATCCAAAATGATGGAGGGGATAATCTATTCATCAAACAGTGATGAACTTACAGTCAATATGGCAACTACAGAGAATCTTCTCCTACAAGTAATATAATGTGTTTGAGTGTGGCAGGGACAGGTGAAACACTCATGGTTACTGGATTAACACTTATGGTCACTTTTGGAAAGCTCATGGTCCCTTGAGGAATGTTCATAACACTGGTAGAAAGTTCATGATTATGATTGGAACACTCATGATCACTTTTGGAGCGTTCATAATCACTGATGTTCACTGGTGGAATGTTCATGGTCACCATACCCATGAACATTCCACTAGTGACCACGGACCACCAGCGATCATAAATGCTCTAAAAGTGACTATGAGTGTTCCAAGAATGACCATTAACTTTCCACCAGTTACGATGAACATTCCATTAGAAACCATGAGCTTTCCATTAGTGACCATGAATGTATCATCAGTGACCATCAATGTTCCACAAGTGACCATGAACCTTCCACCTGAGACCATGAGTTTTCCAATAGTGACCATGAATGTTTCACCAGTGACCATGAGTATTTCACCTATGACAATTAATGTTCCACCATTGACCATAAATATTCCCCCAGAGACTATGAGTTTTCCAACAGTGACCATGAACGTTTCACTAGTGACCATGAGCAGTTCACCTGTGACAATTAATGTTCCACCAGTGATCATAACTGTTCCACAAGTGACCATGAACATTCCACCAGAGACCATGAGTTTTCCAACAGGGACCATTAACGTTTCACCAGTGACCATGAGCAGTTCACCTGTGACAATTAATGTTCCACCAGTGACCATAAATGTTCCACCAGTGACCATTAATGAATTTTCTCACTGGTGGAACATTCATGGTCACCGAGAGAACGTTCATGGTCGCTGTTGAAACACTTGTGGTCACTGTCACTGGTAGAATGTTCCTGGTCACTGGTAAAACTATCATGGTCACGGTTTGAAAACTCATGGTCTCTGGTGGAATTTTCATGGTTATTCTTGGAGCACTCATGGCCACTTTTGGAAGATTCATGATCACTGGTGGTCACTGGGGGAACATTCATGGTCACTTGTTAAAACAATCATGGTCACTTGTTGAACGTTCATGGTCAATGGTGATACATTCATGGTAACTGTTGGAACACACGTGGTCACTTGTTAAATGTTCATGGTCACTGGTGGTGCATTTATGGTCACTGGCGTTATATTCATGGTCATTGAAGTGATGTTCATGGTCAGTGGTGGTACATTCATGGTCACTGGTGGTACATTCATGATCAAAGTCCAGCGTTGTATCATCACATGGCAGGCTGGGTTAAATGGACATCAAGAAAGCTAATAAAAATCTTTGTCTCCCTGGAACAAGCAAATGTATGTTATTTAAGAGTCAGAGAAAAGACAGAATATCACAGAGAGAATTATCTACAGAACAGGACTATGTCCGGGCTTCGGAGACCAAACTCTTGAGTAGCCACAGCAGATGGTCAGGGACAGGCAGAGCACCGTACAGAGAGGCCTCCTCCATGTTGAATGTGTTATCCACCACATCTGCTAGTGTCCTATGAAATATTTAGTATGGCGAAGTTTCAACATGAGTTGTTAGCTGACACAGCACGCTAGAACTAATAATTAGAGAAGTAAAGGTGGCCGTTGCTTGACTGATAACTGGTCGCCATGCTGCCAAATCCAAGCATTGATTGTAATAATCATCACTTGTGATCAGCGGGCCATTTTTGAGTACCTAGGGGCCACAAGGAGACCCTGAAGTAGTCGGGGTAGGACCCACTTGGTCCTTCTTTGCCCTTATCTGCTTTTCTTTCCAGAATGATGGAGTGATTTTTGATCTGGCATCATCCAGGGTCATCATCTACTTCCGTGACTGAGTTGCTGGCTCAGAGATGACACAGACATGTAATCCCTGTCTGACACATGTCTGCAACCTCTCACCTTGTAACTTGCTACAAATTTACATTGCATTCTGATCACTGTGGGAGAGGAGACTTAGGAAATGCTGCCTCCTGCCTGCAGCAGAATGATGACATCATCTCAGCCTATCCTGGAGCTCAAAGGTGGCTTTTTAATGAAGGAGGCCAATCAAGACTTATAAGCAGTGCATTTATTTATCAGAGAATAGGTGCAGGACTCCCCCCCTTCTAAGTCATTTTGTGTCTCCGCCCCCTACCCATACTTCGAGCAACGACCCTTGGTTCTGTCCCTACCCACCTCTGAGCACCGTCCCTTGATTCTTCCCCTACCCACCTCTGAGCACAGACCCTTGGTTCTGTCCCTACCCACCTCTGAGCACCGACCCTTGGTTCTGCCCCTTTCCACCTCCAAGCACCGACCCTTGGTTCTGCCACTACCCACCTCCGAGCACCGACCCTTGGTTCTGCCCCTACCCACCTCCGAGCACTGACCCTTGGTTTCACCGCCCTACCCAGCTCCCAGTATGGCCCCTTTTAGAGAATATAGTGGCAAGTATAATTTTGTATTCCTAAGTAATTTGTATGGAATTTAGTATTGATGACAAGAAAAGCAATAAAATAGATCTCTCACAGCCAGCAGCAACAGACCCCCCCCCCCCCCTTCAGAGCAATAACAGATCTCTTCGCAGCCAGCATCAATACACTCTCCAGCAGTCAGCAACAGTAGATCCCTCCCTAAACAGTATCTCCCTTCCAGAAACAATTGGCCCTCCAGTAACAAAAGATCCCCCACCAGCAACAATAGATCATCATGAAAAATAACCCCCCTCCAGCAACAATAGATCCCCCAGCAGCCAGCATCAGTAGACCCTCCATCACACCCTAGCACCCCTTGCCTTTGCATACATTCAGTGCTGGAGGTGCCCCGACTGCGTTTCCTCTGCATTCCTGCTGAAAAAAAATCCCTGCTTATAAATAACAATATAAATATATAAAACTTGTGCTAAATATCAAATGATAAAGTCCATGTAAATAAATTAGTGAACAAATTAGTCCATAAGTAATGTGATAGTGGGTTAAATCTTCTTAATAGTAGTATCCATCCATCACCAAAAACCGCAGTGAATCCACCACCAGCTGTAGAAACCGCTTACCAGCTCCTGTAGACCCCTTATTACAGGGGGTCAGTGTACGCCTGTGGCTTAAAACCCAGCCTCTCTCTGCATCTCAGAGTTCCTCCACGCCTCCGATATGCTCAATGAGTTGAATGGAGATTGGATACCAAAAAGAGACGAAAGGTTCCACATAGTATACGATCTTTGGTTGGTTGATTGGATAAAAAAACACTTAACAACAGTAAGTAAATAAACACCTAAAGTTGGGTGTGTCGTCCGTCCGTCGGGACACGAGGGAGATGGTGACACCAGAGAAAGGGATGTCACCGCTCCAGGCAGGTCAGGTTGGATTGAACCTCTCCTCTTGTTTTGTGGAAGCCACAGGTGCTGGCAATGCATATAGCAATGAGGTTTTGAGAAAAATTCTGGACAGCCGCACTCAAAAAATTATCCTTTATTCGTTAAAAGGAATTAAAAAAATTATATTATATTTTCTAATCTAGTTAAAACGAATTTATTGAGCACCTCATTCAATCACAGAGGTTATTCATGTCCTTGATTGTGTTCGCAGCATTTGCTTGTTTGTTGATTGGACTCAATTATTCACTCATTTGATCACATGCTTGAAAGACGAAAGTATATATATATATATATGATATTCATTTCTGTGATTGTTAGCTATGATTAAGCACTGTGAAATACGTCAGCTCTTCTGTCCGTTCTGCTGTGGCATGTATTTTTTTTATTCCTTTTAACGAATAAAGGCTAATTTTTGGAGTGCGGCTGTCCAGAATTTTTCTCAAAACCTCATGGAGATGGTGGCGCGTCGATCCGCCCTATGCGTTTTGTCCCAAATGTCGGCGTCCAGGGACCCCAGGAAGGAGGAACTCTGAGATGCGAAGAAAGGCCCCCCCCACCTGGGTTTTAAATCACAGGCGTACCCCGACCCCCTGTAATAAGGGGTCAACAGGAGCTGGTAAGCCGTTTCTACAGCTGGTAGTGGATTCACTGCGGTTTTTGGTGATGGATGGATACTACTATTAGGGAGATTTGACCCACTATCACATTACTTATGGACTAATTTGTTCAAGATGAATTTATTTACATGGACTTTATCATTTGATATTTAGCGCGATACTTATATATTTATATTTACTGTTTGTGATTGTGTCTTACAAGGGAATTTCTGCTCATTTTCTAGGGATATATGGTTATAGTTTTTATATATTTTTTTTACTTATAAATAACAATGGTCGAATCTTCTGGTCTATAGAGATAAAATACCTAATTCAGGGAATTATTGGCAATCTAATCATCAGTGTGCACATGGAACTGATCAAATCCGAGTGAGCTGAATCCCAGTTTTGTCCGCTTCCAACTCCTCTTTTTCCAGGTTTCACAAATTTTAGAATCCTCCTGCGGCATTTTTCCCGTACATGAACACATGTACAGTTTTATTTATTTTTTTTTCTGCTTTTTTTGGCCCGTTATTGGAGCCAGTTTTGGCCCTCACCCAACGATACTGCTCAGCAAAAATAACCTTTACAGTATGCATGTATGTACTCCGAGGGTCATCCAGGCAATTCCTCTAGTAAATCACCACTGCGGAGGGCTATGAAGCGGGTTCTGGGGAGGAGAAGTAGTACTGTGGGAAAAAAAGGGGGGGGGGGGAGTTGCTGCAAAAAAAAAAAAATCAGCAGAAATTACACCAGAAAAATACTGTACTTATTAGCAGAGGTGCTGCAATCATATGTCACCAGGCCTAGGGAGGAAGGGGGGAGGCCGTGTGCACCGAGAGGAGCACCGTATATCACTGCACTGAGCAATGCTGTGCTGCAGGGGGTGCCATTGTGGTTGGACCAATGGGGAGCTTATTCTAAGCGTCCTTCCCTCGTATTTAGTCGTCTCTTAGCTGCTGGCCGGGAGTGTAAATTCACCGCCGTAAAAGAAAAATCTATAGAAGAGCTCAATATTAAAAACCCATTGAAAAAACAGCCCCGCAATTCATCCCATTCCTCTTCTGTTGTCTGTAGGGATCACTCTAAATAATTCTGTTTTCTCTAGTTTTTAGTTGTGTTTCAACATTAATATCATTTATTATAAAAAAAATAAATAAAAAGAGAATGCTCAATCTTTTAATTCTTTAAGAGACCACCTTGGTGTGCATAGCCCCCCCCCTCTTTTGGAGCCAAATCCCCCTCTGCTTGTTCCTTCCTCAAATGTCCCTCTTTTTAGTCCCATAATATAGATCTCTATGAGCCAATTCATTATTTAGCGAACCAAAAGTCTTATATTGCATTAAACCTTTCCTCCAAACTCGAAATCTTTGCATTTGCTATTATGAAAAACAAGTAGGAAGGAAAGGGATCTGTAAAATGTTCAGCAACTTTAAACTTTAATATTATTATTTAGTTCATAAAATATAAAATTTAAAAAAATTGAATCCTTAATACTTTATAACAATATAATAATAATAATTAGTAGTATTATTATTATTATCATTATTTAATTGAGTAGTAACTTTGCTTAAACTCCATTATTTTAATAATTTCATTACTTATTAATTTATAATACTGTAAGTATTGTATAATAATAATAGTTGTTTAATTAGGTAGTAACTTTGGTTAAACCATATTTTTTAAATTTAAATTTATTATTACTTTAATAATGTAAGATACACACACACACACACATATATGTATATGTATATATATATATATATATGTGTGTGTGTGTATCTTACATTATTAAAGTAATAATAATATATTTAAATTTTAAAAATATGGTTTAACCAAAGTTACTACCTAATTAAACAACTATATATATAGTATATAAAAATAAATATTTTAATAATTTAATTAAGTAGTTACTGTGGTTAAACTACATTTTTAAACTTTAATACTAATAATACTTACAGTATTATAAATTAATAAGTAATGAAATTATTAAAATAATGGAGTTTAAGCAAAGTATTATATATATATATATATATATATATATATATATATATATATATATATATATATATAGTAGTAACTTTGGTTAAACCATATTTTTAAAATGTAAATATATTATTATTACTTTAATAATGTAAGATACACACACATATATATATATATATATATATATATATATACATATACATATATGTGTGTGTGTGTGTGTGTGTGTATCTTACAGTATTAAAGTTATAATACATTTAAATTTAAAAAATATGGTTTAACCAAAGTTACTACCTAATTAAACAACTATATATATAGTATATAAAAATAAATATTTTAATAATTTAATTAAGTAGTTACTGTGGTTAAACTACATTTTTAAACTTTAATATATTTATTTAGTTTATATATATGTTTTAATATTTTTAATATTTTTTTTATTGATTTTTTATGATTAACATTTTAATAATATTAATTTTTATGATTTAATAATAATATTTTTATGATTTATTACTTAATAAAGGATAACTAAAGGTTCCTTTAATAAAAAAAAAAAAATTATACTTACATTCTCTGTGCAGTTGGTTTTGCACAGAGTGCCCCCGATCCTCCTCTTCAGGGGTCCCCCAGCGGCGCTCCTGGCTCCTCCTCTTCTCGAGTGCCCCATTGGAGAGCCGATCTCCTTTGGGGAAACTCATGCAGGCGCGCTCCCGTGTCCTGCTGCTGCGTCCATTGACATAGACAGCCGGAGTCTGCCCCGCCCCCGCGTCATTGGATTTGATTGACAGCAGCGGGAGCCAATGGCTGTGCTGCTGTCAATCTATCCAATCAGGACCCAAGCTGCTGTCTGGAGCTGGTCTGCTCATCCCTGGTGCTGGAAAGACCGGGTTCAGGTAAGTAAAAGGGGGGATCTGGGGAGCTGCTGGCTGCATGACAGGAAGTTTTTCACCTTAATGCATAGAATGCATTAAGGTGAAAAACCTTGAGGGTTTACAACCACTTTAATACTTTATAACAATGTAAAATTAATAATAATTATTATAAAATTGAATAAGGTAGTAACATTGTTCAAACCCCCATTTTTAAATTTCATTATGATTAAAATTGAAATATTATTAATATATAGATTCATATTAATTTCATATTTTAATATATATTCATATTTTAATAATTTAATTAAGTAGTTACTTAATGAAAACCTCATTTTAAACATTAATATTTTCATTTAGTTTATAATAGTTGCATGTTAATATTTTTTATGATTTATTACCTAATACTACAAACTATGACAATGTAAAAACAACTATAATAAAAATAATAATAATTATTATTATGAATTTCATTTAATACGGCAGTAACTGCGGTTAAACCCTATTTTTGAACTATTTTTATTTAGTTTTTTTTCATGATTTTATGATTTAATGACTTAATACTTTATATTAATCTAAAGAATAATATTCATTTAATATTTTAATATAGTAATATAATAATTTTATTAAGAAGTAACTTTGGTTAAACCCCATTTTTACAATAGTTTATAGATAAACTAGATGTTATAGACTGGAATTAGTATATCGCTTTAAATAAAAATAAAATAAAATAAAAAGAAGTTTATATAAATTTGTATTGAGGTTTTAGAGTAATTGTGTGCAAGAACATTAATCATTTTGTTCTAATGTACTGTAAATTATCATTATGGTATTATTATTATTATTATTATTATTATTATCAGTAGAAGCAGTAATGATAAAGCTTTATCCAAAGTATTACTTCCTAGTACTGTACTAGTTATGCTGACAGTTCTCCTGTTACCTGTCCTTGTATTAGACATAGTGTACTTTATGCTATGAAAATTTTGCACTTAGGATTCCAAAATTCACCTATAGTGTTAATATTTTATTGCTGCTACTTAACCCTTTCATGCCTAAGCCTTTTTCTCGCATTTGTTGCATACACGTTTTTTGTTTTTTTTTTTGCTAGAAAATTACTTAGAACCCCCAAACATTATACATATAATTTTTTTTAGCCCCTAGAGAATAAAATGGTGATTATTGAAATATTTTATGTCACACAGTATTTGCGCAGCAGTCTTTCAAGCGCAATTTTTTGGGGAAAAAAAAATACTTTAATGAATTTAAAAAAAACAGTAACGTTAGCCCAATATTTTTGTATAATGTGAAAGATGATGATACGCCGAGTAAATAGATACCTAAGATGTCACGATTTAAAATTGCGCACACTTGTGGAATGGCGACAAACTACGGTACTTAAAAATCTCCATAGGTGACACTTTAAAAAAATGTCTACAGGTTACAAGTTTAGAGTTACAGAGGAGGTCTTGTGCTAGAATTATTGCTCTCGCTCTAACGATCGTGGCGATACCTCACATGTGTGGTTTGAAAGGCGTTATAAAGGCTACGTATGCGCCCGCTTCTGCGCGCGAGCACGCGGGGACAGGGGCACTTTAAATTTATTTATTTTTTATTGTTTATTTTACTTTTATTTTTCTATTTTGACACTTTCTTTTTATTTATTTTTTTTATCACTTTTATTCCTTTTACAAGGAATGTAAATAGGAATATGTCATGACAGGTCCTCTTTACAGTGAGATCTGGGGTCTATAAGTCCCCACATCTCACTTCTAGGCTGGGAAGCCTGAAAAAAAATAAATAAATAAAACGATCCTGGCTTCCCAGCCGAGGCGGCGGCATTTTTTGTAAAAGCAGAGGCCCGGCGTGACGTCATAACATCGCGCTCAGCCTCCGAAAGATCATAGAGACTTCTGGGGGCCATCTAGTCAGCCGGATTCTCTATGGTAAACTTCCGGCATTGGACCGATTCCTTCTCCTGATTGGCTAGCGGGGATGTCAATCAACGGGTGCGGCGCGATCATGCCCGGGAGAGGCAGAACAGTGATCTGCCTATGTAAGCAAGGCAGATCGCCGTTATGCAAGGGGACAAGATGGAGGACCCGGATCTCTGTCTTCCCCCAATCAGTCCACCCCCCCCCACAGTTAGCAAGCACCCCCTAGGGACACACTTAACCCTTTGATCGCCCCTGATGTTAACTCCTTCCCTGCCAGTGTCATTAGTACAGTGACAGTGCTTTTTTTTTTTTTTTAGCACTGATCACTGTATTAGTGTCACTGGGCCCCAAAAAGTGTCAAAAGTGTTAGTTAGCTGTTCGATTTGTCCGTCGCAACGTCGCAGTCCCGCTAAAAATCAGTGCCATTACTAGTAAAAAAAATATATATATATGCCATAAATCTATCCCCTGTTTTGTAGACGCTATAACTTTTGCACAAACCAATCAATATACACTTATTGGGATTTTTTTCTACCAACAAATATGTAGCAGAATACATATTGGCCATAAGTGTGCGCAGCCTATTGCATTAGAGTGTGCACCCTTAAGCTCAAACACACATGCATGTGTATGTGTCTACATATATATGAACCCGGCACATTGATCTCCCTGCCGGCACAGTGAAAGAGAAGAGCATAAACACTTTTCTTATGGCAGAGAAGGTAAGAGGGAGATCTTTACCATGTTCCTGCTGCTACACAGAGCGATAACACTAATGCGCATGGGGTGATTAGGGTATGCCTGGGCACACCCGGCACACAATGTGCGCACGCCTATGATATTGGCCTAAATTGACGAAGAAATTTGATTTTTTAAATTTTTTTATTGGATATATTTAATAGCAGAAAGTAAAAAATATTGTTTTTCTTTTTCAAAATTGTCAATCTTTTTTTTTTATATAAAAATAAATAAAAACTGCAGAGGATATTGGCCTAAATTGATAAGAAATTCAATTTTTTAATTTTTTTTTATTGGATATATTTTATAGCAGAAAGTAAAAAATATTGGTTTTTTTTTCAAAATTGTCGCTCATTTTTTTTTAATATAAAAATAAATAAAAACCACAGAGGTGATCAAACACCACCAAGAGAAAGCTCTATTTGTGGAAAGAAAAGGACATCAATTTTATTTGGGTACAGCGTCGCACGACCGCGCAACTGTCAGTTAAAGTAACGCAGTGCCGTATTGCAAAATCATTACAAATAAGTAAACTAAATTATTAATATGTTAATAAATAATAATTAACCTCTAACCTTAAAAATATTAAATACATGATTATTATTATCTTTATCAATAATAATAATAATAATAAATATTGCCTGGTCAGGAAAGGGGGGGGGGGGTTAAAACCTTTTCCGGTCCAGAGGTGAACCAATAATCAATTCCACAGTAGCACAACCACTGCTATTATGTAGTGTACAATCATATATCTGCAAGTGATATAATCAAACGTGAAAATAATACGAAACATTAAAAAATTTTAAAAATCGTACAAATAAGTCTATACAGCTGTTAAAAAAACAGTGTATATATCAAAAAATCAATCTTCAAAGTGATTCAGTTCAGAAAAGTTTGTGATTAACAGCCCAACTCTCTGGGTGAGTAGAGCCAGGAATAATACACCTTATATCCACCAGCAGTGCGATTAAATAGAGACGTCTCCCCTATGGAAATGCACTCACCAGATTGAATTGCCTTGCACTCACCAGATTGAAATTGCCTTTCACTCTTATGAAAAGGCAAATAAGCTTTTAGGTCAATATCCACCTGGAAGTATCACTCCACAATCAGCAGGTCTCATCTCATCGCATGTGTGTGAGGGAAAACAAAAAGCCTCCAATAGTGCATTAATCCCATAAAACATTGAATAAATTCCAGGTAAACAACTCACATTTAAAATCATCTCGTACATTTCATGTAAATGGGTGGGCATCAGATCAACAACTTGTCCCAGCTAGTTTTAACTGTCAGTGTAGTCACCTTCCACACTCTCCTATAATCAGCACATGCACCAAGCTCCGCATAGCCACGTCCCTATTTATAGTATGATCAATCGCATAGGCGTGCACACAGGGTGTGCCGGGTGTGTCTGGGCACACCCAAATCACGCATTGCTGCACAGCTTCCCCCTGATGCTTGGCTACAGAGAAAGGGACTGGGGAATCTCTGTACTCAGACCCTTTCTCTGTCTCAAAAGTGAGACATCAGGGGTCTGTTTAGACCCCCGATATTACACCAAAGCCCCCCCAGTGGGGCTTCTAAAAAAATTGTAAAAAAAAAGTTATAATAAAAAAAATATTATTATTATTTGAATAATAATGTATTTAATGTAAAAATTGTGAAAACACTTCCCACCGTGTCCCACAAAAATTTAAGACACTTCACAAGTCCCAGAAGACTGCGGCCCATTCACAAAGTGCGCAGCACGCTTCACGCATGCACAGTAGGAGTCCTGCTTTGAAGCCGCAAAGTTTCACTGCCGGCTTCCCTTAGTCGAGATGGCGGCACCAGCACCCGATGGCCAATTGAAGGATCGGCTCGGGTGAGGACACCGCTGGATGCCTGGACAGGTAAGTGCCCTAATATTAAAACTCAGCAGCGTATTCGTAGCTACTGACTAAAAAGAAAAATTTGGGAGGGGGGGAGCCTGGAGCTCCTCTTTAATACAACTTAGGATCTCCGCTCAGCCTTCCCAAGTCCTGTTTGCTGCGCTTCTCAGTTGAGTTAATCTAGGCCATGATCGACGCGTTTCGTCCCGCTACCAGGGCTTTCTATGGAGGACCTCCATAGAAAAAGCAGTCTATAATAGATGGTGCAAAGGATGGCTGATTCCATACTAATTATATACTGTCCATCAAGTAATCTGGCCACTCCCCCTGAGCCTGGGCGCTGCCTCCACGTACAGTGCCTGTCATTACAAATAGAGGCTGGGCGCTAGTGAATGTAAGTTGCCATTTACTACTTGAGCTCCAGGAAGATTTACCCCCCTTCCTGACCAGGCCATTTTTTTTTTGCAATACGGCACTGTGTTACTTTAACTGACAATTGCGCGGTCGTGCGACGCTGTAGCCAAATAAAATGTATCTCCATTTTTTTCTCACAAATAGAACTTTCTTTTGGTGGTATTTGATCACCTCTGAGGTTTTTATTTTTTTGCGCTATAAACAAAAAAAGACCGACAATTTAGAAAAAATAAGTATATATATTTTTTACTTTCTGCTTCAAAAAAAAAAAAAAAGTAAAAAAATCGAATTTCTTCATCAATTTAGGCCAATATGTATTCTGCTACGTATTTTTGGTTAAAAAAAATCCCAATAAGAGTATAATGATTGGTTTGCGCAATAGGTATAGCGTCTACAAACTAAAGGATATATTTATGGAATTTTTATTTATTTATTTATTTATTTATTTATTTATTTTACTAGTAATGGGCGGCGATCAGCACCTTATAGCGGGACTGCGATATTGTGGTGGAAAAATCAGACACCTGACTCTTTTTGGGGACCACTGACACTAATACAGTGATCAGTGCTAAAAAATATACACTGTCACTGTACTGATGACACTGGCTGGGAAAGGGATTAACATCAGGGGCGATCAAAGGGTTAAATTTGTTCCTAGGGAGTGCTTTCCAACTGTGCGGGAGGTGCTTTAACTGTGGGAAGGCAGAGATCCGTGTTACTGCTTAGCAGAAACACAGGATCACAACCTTCCCTATTAACAGAACGGCGATCTGCCTTGTTCACATAGGCAAACCGCAGTTCTCACTCTCTCGGGAACAATCGCGGGGTCGTGGAAGACATCGAGGCCTCCCGACCTGCGGATTGGTTCCATGTATGTCCAGCCAGAGTGGGAGCGGGTCGCCGGCGGCCCAGACCCGGACGTGCAAAATCATGTACCGCTACGTGATTTTGCACAGGGCAGCCGCCTTTGCCGCCGTACAAGGCCGTACAGTCGGCAAGCGGTAATAAACTTGTAGGTTATGTGACATGCTGCACTTAGAGTGGCGCTCTGTGTTTGTTTTTCGATGGAGGACCTCCATGACTAAGCCCTGGGAGTGGGGCGTAACGCGTCGGGGGCATGGTCTAGATGGAGTGGGCTGAGGTTGCTACCTTCGTTCTGACTTATGGCTTGCTATGGTGTACGGTAACTGGTATGCTTTTGCTTTCTACGCCTATATAGCCTGTAAAATTGGAGGGGGGGGGGGGGGGGGTTAGCTGCAGTGTCTATGAGGCCTTAAGCCCCGTACACACGATCGGACTTTCCAACGGGAAGTGTTGGATGTGAGCTTGTTGGCGGACAATCCGACCGTGTGTAGGCTCCATACAATTGTTGTCGGACTTTCCGCGGACAAATGTTGGCTGGCAGGTTCTCAAATTTTCCGCCAACAAATGTCTGTTGTCGGCTTTTCCCGATTGTGTGTACACAAGTCCGTCAGACAAAAGTCCAAAGTACAAACACGCATGCTCGGAAGCAAGGACGAGCTGGAAGCGGTCGGTCTTGTAAACTAGTAAACTAATGGGGAGTTAACATTGGTGACGCCGCATATTACGAAATCTGGAAATGTAGCGCACAATTCTCTTCTTCTTTATAATGGGATAATAATGAAGCTGCTTTGCTGGTGATACTGATGGAGTTTTTGCAAACGAATTTGCAAATTTTTTTTTTTCTAGTGATATCAAGAATAATATTATTATGCTTTTTTTTTTTTATTTGGGCAATTTGCCACAACACCATTATCCTGTAGTTTTTAGGAACATAGATACAACTATATTGGGGTCCCTTGTTAATGTTACATTGTATTTTTTAAAATTTAACTGCCGACTCCCAAACTGTCATTTGAAGTAAAACACATAGCCAAGTATTATTCTACACAATTTTTTTTATTGTGCATTAAAAAAAAAAATAGACATGCTAGAACTTAACCAAAAAGTGCATTTTATGCATCCAAAAATATAGAAAATATACCAAATCAAATCATTATTATTCAAAAAATCCCAAAAAAATGTCAAAGCGATAACTCCAAGGCCAATAATAAATAACACGTTATCTCCTCCGATTCCGCAACAATGCCAAGAGTTGGTGAAAGCACAGGGGTCCGTCATCCGGAAATAATTCCGAAAATCATCCGGATTATTCTTCTGGAGCTCCCGCAGCAAAGGCATATGACATAATTGGTCACCATCAATAAAGCAACCAATTTTTGGTCCAAGTAATCCCCCTCCTCCTGTTCCTGGACTGGACTTGGGTCAGAGCAATAACTCCAAGGCCAATAATAAATAACACGTTATCTCCCCTTTTTAACTAATGACACCTCCAAGCTTCTAATTCGCTCCCTGGTCATCTCCCGCCTCGACTACTGCAACTCCCTCCTCATTGGATTACCTTTACATAGACTCCTCCCCCCTTCAGTCCATAATGACTGCAAGACTCATCCACCTTACCAACCATTCAGTGTCCTCCACCCCTCTCTGCCAATTCCTTCATTGGCTTTCACTCACCTAACGAATAAAATTTACTAACAATAATTTACAAAGCCATCCATAACTCGCCCCCTAGCTACATCACTAACCTCGTCCCAAAATACCAACCAAGCCGCTCTCTTTGGTCCTCCCAAGACCTCCTGCTCTCTAGCTCCCTCGTCACCTCCTCCCATGCTCGCCTCCAGGACTTCTCCAGAGCTTCTCCCATCCTTTGGAACTCCCTACCCCAATCTGTCTGACTGTCCCCTAATCTGTCCATCTTTAGACGATCCCTGAAAACCCTTCTCTTCAAGGAAGCCTATCCTGCTTCTAACTAACACTGTTTTGCTTCCTCCATCAGCTCACCCCCCCCCCCCCATAGCTATTACCCTTTTGTATCAATTGACCCTTCCTTTTTAGATTGTAAGCTCTAACGAGCAGGGCCCTCTGATTCCTCTTGTACCAGATTGTAATGTAACTGTAATGTCTGCCCTCATGCTGTAAAGCGCTGCGCAAACTGTTGGCGCTATATAAAACCTGTATAACAATAATATTAATCTCCTCCGATTCCGCAACATGGCTGGTTGACGAACGGCCGTTCAAAAACGAACTGAAAAGCGCAAAATGAAAAGCGCGAATCAACACTCACCAAACTTCTACTAACACGAAAAATTAGCAGAAGGAGCCCAAAGGGTGGCGCTAAAGAGCTGAAAAACCACGTAGTACTGCGTTCGTAATTGTTGGCCAACATTTGTGTGGCCGTGTGTATGCAAGACAAATGTGAGCCAACGCCCTTCGGACAAAATTCCACGGTTTTGTTGGCGGAAAGTCCGATCGTGTTTACGGGGCTTTAGACTGGAAAAAGTATATATATATTTTTTTCTGGCAGACAATATCAGCAACAGGAAACTTTGCTTTCCCAACCAGTCCACCCAGTAATCAGAACTCAGTAAGTAGCCGACCTGATCAGACACACCCAATAGACCATAGAGACTGGGGACGCCGTGCAAGAAGGGGGGTTAGTATTAATTCTAACACCATTCATTTTACTAAATACATTGTGGTAATGTAGTCGGGAGGGGGAAGGGAGGGGGGAAGGGAAAGGGGGGGTATGGCTTGGGGGTGGACATAACTTGATATTATAAAAGTTCACTGATGATTTTTTGTCTCGAAGTTATCACTCCGCCTATGCAGTTTATGTGACAAACACTCGATGATTCAATCCTCTTCTATCTCGTGGATTGAAGACTGAATGCCGGCGAGTTACTCATACAGAATGAAATGCGCGCTTCGCAGATTGATTCCCTTCAGGAAGAATATTGCATTGTGATTGCGAGCCGGAAGGATACAAGGTCATCGCTCCGATACAATTTCTCCATTACATGAGAAATGCCGCAAGAATTCACATTGCGTGTTGCGGGGACGGAGCGAGCCGCGCGAGGTTGCGATGATACCGGGCGAAGTTTTGTTGCCGTCATCCATACCGAGATTTATGGGGCTAACGAGAGCAGAGAGCCAGCGCCGTAGTAAGTATAATTAAATCATTGGACGGAGTACGTCGCTCAGGAATGGAAGGTCTGATCTCTCTTCTTATAATTAGAGGCTCAGTCCGCCTTTTGCAAAAGAGTAGAAAATGCAGCAACATTCATCTTATGGTCAATGTGCATTTACTACGTTTTTTTATTGTATTGAAACCCAATTGGTACCATGCTCAGGTTGTTGTAAGTTTTTACCCCCAGCCCCAGGTCTGTATGGAGGTATATAGACCTTCTGTTATGGGGCAGGAGGAAGTCCTGGTGCAAGTGCACTCATTGACCACCAATGTAAGGAACATTCTTCTCACTGATCACCAATGTAAGGAACATTCTTCCCACTGATCACCAATGTAAGGAACATTCTTCTCACTGATCACCAATGTAAGGAACATTCTTCTCACTGATCACCAATGTAAGGAACATTCTTCTCACTGATCACCAATGTAAGGGTTGCATTCTTCTCACTGATCACCAATGTAAGGAACATTCTTCTCACTGATCACCAATGTAAGGGTTGCATTCTTCTCACTGATCACCAATGTAAGGAACATTCTTCTCACTGATCACCAATGTAAGGAACATTCTTCTCACTGATCACCAATGTAAGGAACATTCTTCTCACTGATCACCAATGTAAGGAACATTCTTCTCACTGACCATCAATGTAAGGGACATTCTTCCCACTGATCACCAATGTAAGGAACATTCTTCCCACTGATCACCAATGTAAGGAACATTCTTCTCACTGATCACCAATGTAAGGGACATTCTTCTCACTGATCACCAATGTAAGGAACATTCTTCCCACTGATCACCAATGTAAGGAACATTCTTCTCACTGATCACCAATGTAAGGAACATTCTTCTCACTGATCACCAATGTAAGGAACATTCTTCTCACTGATCACCAATGTAAGGGTTGCATTCTTCTCACTGATCACCAATGTAAGGAACATTCTTCTCACTGATCACCAATGTAAGGAACATTCTTCCCACTGATCACCAATGTAAGGAACATTCTTCTCACTGATCACCAATGTAAGGAACATTCTTCTCACTGATCACCAATGTAAGGAACATTCTTCTCACTGATCACCAATGTAAGGAACATTCTTCTCACTGATCACCAATGTAAGGAACATTCTTCCCACTGATCACCAATGTAAGGAACATTCTTCTCACTGACCACCAATGGAAGTGGAAGAAAAATAATAAATGGTTTTTAATTTTTCTTACAAATAAATATGTGAAAAGTGTTGGGGGTACATTTGTATGGCGCCCCCCGGAGTCAATACTTTGTAGAACTCCCTTTCTCTGCAATTACAGCTGCAAGTCTTTTTGGGGATGTCTCTACCAGCTTTGCACATCTAGAGAGGGACATTTTTGCCCATTCTTCTTCTTTGTAAAATATCTCAAGCTCTGTCAGATTGGATGGAGAGCGTCTGTGAACAGCAATTTTCAAGTCTTGCCACAGATTCTCAATTGGATTTAGGTCTGGACTGTGACTGGGCCATTCTAACACATGAATATGCTTTGATCTAAACCATTCCATTGTAGCTCTGGCTGGATGTTTCGGGTCGTTGTCCTGCTGGAAGGTGAACCTCCGCCCCAGTCTCAAGTCTTTTGCAGACTCTAACACGCTTTCTTCTAATGGCGTGTACACACGGGTGGACTTTTCGGCAACAAAGGTCCGACAGTCTTTCTGACGGACTTTCAACGGACTTTCGAATGAACGGACTTGCCTACACACGATCACACCATCACACGAGAGTCCGACGGATTCGTACGTGATGACGTACGACTGGACTAAAAATAAGGAAGTTGATAGCCAGTAGCCAATAGCTGCCCTAGCGTCGGTTTTTGTCTGTCGGACTAGCATACAGACGAGCGGATTTTCCGACCGGACTCGAGTCCATCGGACAAATTTGAAACATGTTCCAAATCTAAAGTCTGTCAGATTTTCGATCGAAAAAGTCCGCTGCAGGTCCGACGCACTTAAAAAATGCTATAAATCTTATAAACCTATTTTGTAGACGCTATAACTTTTGCGTAAACCAATCAATATACGCTTATTGTGATTTTTTTAACCCAAAATATGTAGAAGAATACACATCGGCCTAAACTGAGGAAAAATTTGCCTTTTTAAAAAAAAATCTTCCGGGGCTTTATTTGTAAGTAATTTGCAAAACCATTTATAATTTTCCTTCCACTTCACAATTATGTGCCGCTTTGTGTTGGTCTATCACATAAAATCCCAATAAAATACATTTATGTTTTTGGTTGTAACATCACAAAATGTGGAAAATGTATGAATAATTTTTCAAGGCACTGTAATAAATAAACACAAATAAAATACATTTACGTTTTTGGATGTAATATGACAGAATGTGGAAATTTTCAAGGGCTATGAATACTTTTTCAAGGCACTGTATATATACTGTATATACTTGAGTGAATATTGCACTGTTGAACATTACATGGTAGATATCTTTTATTATATTTTTTTGTATGAAGTTGAGGATTCATTGATTTGTGGAGAATTATTAGTTGGGTTGGGAGCATGGAGTTTGTATTTTATATATATTTGCTTTCTTCTGATGGAGCTGACCTGTAACCGGCCAGTTCTGATCCGTGTCCCGTGATCTCCGACACGCAGAAATCTGACAGATTTACCCCAGAAATAAACTGTGTGAAGAGCGGCCTCATGGCAAATCCTACGGAGGATGAACAGAAGCCGAGACAGAAAGAATTATTTAAACTCACAAATCACCGAATCCCTGGCAGGTTGTCTCTGGAAACTCAACTCACAGCGCAGAATAATGACATCCGTCTGTCCACACATCTTACAATATGATTGTCAGATTCCCCACAGTCTAATCTGATAGTTGGATGATTACAGCATATGTGGTGTTATCGATCAGATACAATATAAAGAGGTGTTATCGATCAGATACAATATAAAGAGGTGTTATCGATCAGATACAATATAAAGAGGTGTTATTGATCAGATACAATCAGAGGATACAATATGAAGAGGTGTTATCGATCAGATGTAATATGAAGAGGTGTTATTGATCAGATACAATCAGAGGATACAATATGAAGAGGTGTTATCGACTACCAGGTAAGATGTGAACCCAGGAATGGAGGCTTATCCCTCACCAAAAACTCTACAGAGTCTCCAGCTCCAGGACCAAAAACAGGACGGCCTCACAATATACAATATCCTATTTTCTGCCCCCTCTCTCTATTTCCTGCCCCCTCTCTCTCTATTTCCTGCCCCCCTCTCTATTTCCTGCCCCCCTCTCTCTCTCTCTCTTTTTCCTGCCCCCCTCTCTCTATTTCCTGCCCCCCTCTCTCTCTCTGTTTCTTGCTCCCTCTCTTTCACTGTTTCCTCCCCCCTCTCTTTTTCCCACCCCCCTCTCTCTATTTCCTGCCCCCTCTCTCTATTTCCTGCCCCCCTCTCTCTCTATTTCCTGCCCCCCTCTCTATTTCCCCCCCTCTCTATTTCCTGCCCCCTCTCTCTATTTCCTTCCCCCTCTCTATTTCCTGCCCCCCTCTCTCTATTTCCCGCCCCTTCTCTCTTTTTCCTGCCCCCCTCTCTATCTATTTCCTGCCCCCCCTCTCTCTATTTCCTGTTCCCCTCTCTCTCTATTTCCTGTCCCCCCCCTCTCTCTCTCTCTCTCTGTGTCCTGTGGCCCCTCTCTCTCTATTTTCTGCCCCCCTCTCTCTCTATTTCCTGACCCCTCTCTCTCTTTCCTCTCTCTCTCCCTGTGTCCTGCGGCCCCCTCTCTCTATTTCCCGCCCCCTCTCTCTCTCTCTTTCTCTCTCTCCCCTCTCTCTTGCTCTCTCTCCCCCCTCTCTCTATTTCCTGCCCCCTCTCTCTATTTCCTGCCCCCTCTCTATTTCCTGCCCCCCTCTCTCTATTTCCTGCCCCCTCTCTATTTCCTGCCCCCTCTCTCTATTTCCTTCCCCCTCTCTATTTCCTGCCCCCCTCTCTCTCTATTTCCTGCCCCTTCTCTCTATTTCCTGCCCCCCTCTCTCTCTATTTCCTGCCCCCCTCTCTCTCTATTTCCTGACCCCTCTCTCTCTTTCCTCTCTCTCTCTGTGTCCTGCGGCCCCCTCTCTCTATTTCCTGCCCCCCCTCTCTCTCTTTCTCTCTCTCCCCTCTCTCTTGCTCTCACTCCCCCCTCTCTCTATTTCCTGCCCCCCTCTCTCTATTTCCTGCCCCCTCTCTATCTCCTGCCCCCTCTCTCTATTTCCTGCCCCTCTCTCTCTATTTCCTGCCCCTTCTCTCTATTTCCTGCCCCTTCTCTCTATTTCCTGCCCCCTCTCTCTCTATTTCCTGCCCCCCTCTCTCTCTATTTCCTGTCCCCCCCTCTCTCTATCCCCCCCTCTCTCTCTCTCTCTCTCTGTCCTGTGGCCCCCCTCTCTCTATTTCCTGCCCCCTCTCTCTATATCCTGCCCCCCCTCTCTCTCTCTCTCTCTCTCCCTCTCTCTCTCTCCCCTCTCTCTATTTCCTGCCCCCCCTCCTCTATCTTTCTATTTCCTGCCCCCCTCTCTCTATGTCCTGCCCCCCCCCCTCTATATCTCTCTTTGTCTCCTGACCCCCTTTCCTGGCTTCCCTGTTCTCTGTGTACCCCAAAGTCTGACTATTAGAGATATCACAGTGATGCAGCAATAGCAGGAGCAGGCTCCCGTGTCTGTGGATAGGTTACCATAGTAACACGCAGATTTAACCCCACTATAAAGTTAAATGCATTTCATCCTCCGCATGTACCTGAGCCCGCCATGTTTACTGTGTGACTCACTGTAGAATGTCAGCACCCCCGCACTGCACGGCATGCACACGTGATCTGTATGTACATAATGCACACCTGATCTGTGCACATGGAAGGGACAGTCACATGTATACAATGCAGGATGCAAATGTTCTGTATGTACAGTGTAAGTTATATACACCCTGTGCTCTAAATGTACTACACTACTATAAATATAGTATAGAGAATGAATATCACCTCTACCATAAGGTCCTGCAGGGTCGAGATTCGCGGTCCTGGTGAATTTTTGTGCAGATTCTCGCTGAAGAATTTTTAAAAACCGCAATGCTCCCGACAGACTTAAGCCTCGTACACACGATCGGATTTTCCGCAGACAAGAACTCAGACTTTTGTCCAAAGGGCGTTGGCCACGAACTTGCCTTGCATAAAAACGGCACACAATTGTCAGCCAACAAACACGAACGTAGCAACGTACTTCGTATTTTTTCAGCTCTTTAGCGCCACCTTTGGGCTCCTTCTCCTAATTTCGTGTTAGTAGAAGTTTGGTGAGTGATTTGTGCTTTTCATTTCGCGCTTTTCAGTTCGTTTCTGAACGGCCGTTCGTCAACCAGACATGTTGCGGAATCGGAGGAGATAACGTGTTATTTATTATTGGCCTTGGAGTTATTGCTTTGACCCAAGTCCAGTCCAGGAACAGGAGGAGGAGGATTTCTTGGACCAAAAATTGGTTGCTTTATTAATGGTGACCAATTATGTCATATGCCTTTGCTGCGGGAGATCCAGGAGAATAATCCAGATGATTTTCGGAATTATCTCTGGATGATGGACCCCTGCTTTCACCAACTCTTGGCATTGCTGACCCCCCTATATTAGGAAGCAGGACACATGCATGAGGCTTTTATTTTATTTTTTGGTTGAATAATAATGATTTGATTTGGTATATTTTCTATATTTTTGGATGCATAGAATGCACTTTTTGGTTAAGTTCTATTGGCAGATATCATGTCCAATTTAATTTGT
This sequence comes from Lithobates clamitans, assembly GCA_037952925.1. NCBI lineage: Eukaryota > Metazoa > Chordata > Amphibia > Anura > Ranidae > Lithobates > Lithobates clamitans. The sequence continues at coordinate 215,253 of JBBGZY010002407.1, forward strand.
TTTCTTTTTTTAATGTACAATTAAAAAAAATGTGTAGAATAATACTTGGCTGTGTGTTTTACTTCAAATTACAGTTTGGGAGTCGGCAGTTACATTTTATAAAATACAATGTAAAATTGACAAGGGACACCAACATAGTTGTATCTTTGAGCTTAAAAACTACGGGATAATAATGGTGTTGTGGCCCAACTTGCCCCAAAAAAAATAAAAATAAAAAAGAATAATAATATTATTCTTGATATCACTAGAAAAAAAAATCCTTTTAAAATTAATTTGCAATAACTCCATCAGTATCACCACAAAGCAGCTTCATTATTATCCCATTAAAGAAGAAGAGAATTGTGCGCTGCATTTCCAGATTTCATAATTTGCTACGTCACGAATGTTCATTCTCCATTACGAACGCCAGTTTACAAGACTGACCGCTTCCGGCTTGTCCTTGCTTCCGAGCATGCGTGTTTGGACTTTGGACTTTTGTCCGACGGACTTGTGTACACACGCTCGGAAAATCCGACAACAGACCATTGTCCGCAGAAAATTTTAAAGCCTGCCATCCAACATTTGTCCGCGGAAAATCTGAAAACAATTGTCCGATGAAGCGTACACACGGTCGGATTCTCCGCCAACAGCCTGTCATCACACAATTCCCGTCGGAAAATCCGATCGGCTTTAGAAGGGCCAAAAAGTAGGCTTTTGGATAAAACAGACCCCCCGTACAGAGCAGCCATTGGGGTTGATTTACTAAAGGCAAATAGACTGTGCACTTTGCAAAGTTTGCTTAGTAGATGAGCAGAAGCCCGGCTGACTTCCATCATCTAATCATGTGCAAGCAAAAACGCTGTTCTTTTAAATTTTCCTTGCACGTGATTGGGTACCTCATTTACCAAGTTCTGAAGCAACTGCAAAGTGCACAGTCTATTTGCCTTTAGTAAATCCAATTTTTGACTTTTTTTAAAATTTTGTTAAATTTTGGTTTATTTGAGTTCAGCAGTTACTTTTGCTGTCCGGTTCATAGCAACCCGTGCTTCACTTAAAAAATATGTTCATTTTTTTTTGGGGGGGGGGGTATTAATATATTTTGAGGGTATATTGTTATTTTACGTTGATAGGGTTGTTTTTTTAAGTTTGGGGTGCTCAAAGTGCAGGATTCGCCTGTTACCGACTATCTGTCACTGTACTGTCCCTCTTTTATATTGTAAAGCGCTGTGTAAGATGTTGGCGCTATCAGGGGCGGACTGACCATTGAGCGACTCGGGCACTGCCCGAGGGCCCTGGGCCACTAGGGGGCCCCATCAGGGTTGCCAGCCTCAGTAAAACCAGTATACTGTGTGTGTGTATACTGTGTGGCCCCATAATCTCTGATTGCCTGGGGGCCCCATAATCTCCTATTGCCCGGGGGCCCCGTGAGTTATCAGTCCCCCCCTTGGGCTCTATATAAATCCTGTATAATAATAATGATAATCTGTTATTATACTTTATAATTAGATTGTAAGCTCCTATGACCAAGGCCCTCTTAAGCCTCTTGTATTTAATTGTATTGTAACTCTACTGTCTCCCGTTATATTGTAAAGCGCTGCACCAGCTGATGGCGCTTTATGCATTTTGTAAAATAATAACAATAAAAATCATTTTAACCAACTTGTTCTCTGGAAGATTTACCCCCCTTCATGACCAGGCCATTTTTTTGGCACTGCGTTAATGGAACTGACAATTGCGCGGTCATGCAACGCTGTACGTGGATTACAGATTTTTAAAATGTACCCACAAATAGAGCTTTCCTTTGGTGATAGTTGATCACCACTGGGTTTTTTATTTTTTTTTTGCCCTATAAACGAAAAAAAGACCGAAAATTTTGGAAAAAAATTAATTTTTTACTTTCTGCTATAAAATATATCCCAAAATTTAAAAAAAAAAATCTGTTTTCAACAGAAATTTAGGTCAATATGTATTCTGCTACACATTTTGGTAAAAAAAAATCCCAATAAGCCTATATTAATTGGTTTGCATGAAAGTTATAGCGTCTACAAAATAATGGTATATATACTGGAATTTTTGTTTGTTTTTATACTAGTAATTGCGGTGATCAGCAACTTGTGGTGGGACTGCGATATTTTGGCAGGCAATCTGACACTAATTGACACTTTTGACACTTTGTGCGAACCAGTTACACTTATACATGATCAGTGCTAAAATTATGCACTGTCAAATGCAAATGGTTAAATGTGTGCCTAGCCAGTGTTTATGTGTGTACTGTAAGGTGCTTTTACTAAAGGATGTGCCAGTTTTTATTCCCTGCTTCGCAGGGAAACAAAAACCGGCACATCTCCGCTGATGGGACAGAGCTCTGTATTGTTTGTATCTGTCTGTCTTCCTCCTCACCGATCATCAGGTGCTGTCATCCATTGGTCGGCACCTCCTGACTAATCACAGCACAGCCGGCTCACGGCGGAACTACCGGATCACATACTAGATACATGATCTGGCACATGAGAGCTGCTCTGTCGATGTACTCCTACGTGAGGTGGTTGGCAAGCAGTCAAAAAATTGAAGTGCAAGAACAGAGTGTACCTCAGCCACCCCACAAAATATCACTTATATTCACTGCATCTCCCCATCCCCAAATTAAGGTTAGGAATACACCAGTTAGGCCTATTATTCCATAAAAATGTTCTGCCGCTGGACAGTTTTACACAGCTGCATCCTATTGCATTCAGTTTATGCTCTTTGTCACTAGTAAATTTGGGTCTAGACTTGTTCTGTAAAACTGTCCTGCTGCAGGCCAGTTTTACACTACTGTGCAAAATTGTTGCAGTGTGTTAATTCCTTCTACTTGTTTTTTCTTTTCTACTTCCTTTTGAAAAATTTCCCCCCACGAAAGCTGTGGTACTGCTGGGCAGTTTTACACTGCTATATCCTCAGCAGTTTCTTCATTTTTGTAGAAAAGCCTGAGTCTGTTCTGATTATCGTCAGTAAATTTGGACCTAGCCTTGTTCAATAAAACTGTCCTGCTGCTAGCCAGTTTTACACAGCTGTATCCTCTGCAGTATCTTCATTTTTGTAGAAAAGCCGTAGTCTATGCTGCTTGTTGCTAGTAAATTTGGACCTAGCCTTGTTCAATAAAACTGTCCTGATGCTGGCCAGTTTTACACAGCTGTATCCTCTGCAGTATCTTCATTTTTGTAGAAAAGCCGTAGTCTATGCTGCTTGTTGCTAGTAAATTTGGACCTAGCCTTGTTCAATAAAACAGTCCTGATGCTGGCCAGTTTTACACTACTTCGACATTTGTGGTCTAAAACACCTGCTTGTACTCTTTTTCTCTACTTCATTTTGCTAAATTTTCCCTCACGAAAACTGTGCTGCTGCTGGGCAGTTTTACACTGCTATATCCTCTGCAGTATCTTCATTTTTGTAGAAAAGCCTGAGTTTTTGCTGCTTGTTTCTAGTGAATTTGTACCTAGTCTTGTTCAATAAAACTGTCCTGCTGCTGGGCAGTTTTACACTACATCATCTTCTGTCTATTAATTCTTTTACTAAAACACCTGCCTATACTGTTTTCGCTAGTACGTTTCGCCCAATCTTGCCTCATTAAAAAATCCTGCTGCTGGGCAGTTTTACACTACTATATCCTCAGCAGTTTCTTAATTTTTGTAGAAAAGCCTGAGTCCATTCTGTTTGTCGCCAGTAAATTTTGACCTAGCCTTCTTCAATAAAACTGTCCTGTTGCTGGCCAATTTTATACAGCTGTATCCTCTGCAGCATCTTCACTTTTGTAGAAAAGCCGTAGTCTATGCTGCTTGTTGCTAGTAAATTTGGACCTAGCCTTGTTCAATAAAACTGTCCTGCTGCTGGCCAGTTTTACGCTACTTTGACATTTGCGGTTTATTAATTATGTTACGAAAACTCCTGCTTGTACTCTTCTTCTCTAGTACATTGCTCAAGTTCAGTACATTTTGGCCAGTTCGACTTCATTAAAATTGTCCTGCAATTTTATACTGCCGTATTATCTAGGGTCTTTTTTAAATCTTAATAAGTGTTTTATAGAAACTGGCCAGGGGCAGGATAGTTTTACATCAGCAAGAACAGGGACAGCCTTTATGAACTACTTCCAGACTTTTATCTGCTGATCAAAGCGGGTCTACAGTATATTGATGTCACTGCTAAAACTGAAAAAAATAAAGACTTTTAATCAACCTGAAATGAATCAGATTGGGAAGCTGCTGCTGTATGTAAGCTATGCAGATTGTAAAAGAAAAAAAAAATCAATTCCACAAATATGCATTGTCGCTGTACGCTGTTTTTCAGACTGCTTGTGAAAATTGTTTCATTCCGTAATGCCACGTACAGCTTTAAAGCAGTATAAAACCCAAAAGCAAACATTTATTATATTTCTGCTTACTAAGTCTTAGATGTGATGGCTTCATTCGTTTTCTTTTTTTAAGGCTTTCTTTCTTTTCTGCTCACCTGGCGATCTGTCCTGTAGGTCTGCTTTTTTTTTCAACAGAACAAGCTGTCCTGCAAATGTAGCAGTTAGAGTTTTGAGATAATACAGTTTTAGTCTTGGATTTAATACCGCTTTAAGGCTTACCCTAAGCATGCTATTTAAAGGATTAAAGTATTTTTAAAGTTGTCCTTTTAAAATGTCCGCAGGAAAATACCCTCTCTATGGCACCTACAGTGGGGGAAATAATGATTTGATCCCCTGCAGATTGTGCAAGTTTGCCCACTTGCAAAGAAATGAAGGGTCTATCATTTTTATCATAGGTGTATTTTAAATGATAGAGACAGAATACCAACCGAAAATCAAGAAAAAACACATGATACAAATGTTATGAATTGAGTTGCAGTTCGGTGAGTAAAATAAGTATTTGATCCCCAAGCAAAACATGATTAAGTAGTTGGTGGAGAAACCCTTGTTGGCGAGTACAGAGGTCAGACGTTTCTTGTAGTTGGTGACCAGGTTTCCACACATCTCAGGAGGGATTTTGGTCCTCTCTTCTTTACAGATCTTCTCCAAATCCTTAAGGTTTCTTGGCTGTTGCTTGGCAACTCAAAGTTTCAGCTCCCTCCATAAATTTTCTATAGGATGAAGGTCTGGAGACTGGCTAGGCCACTCCATAAACCTTAATGTGCTTCTTCTTGAGCCACTTCTTTGTTGCCTTTTCAGTATGTTTTCGGTCATTGTCATGCTGGAAGACTCATCCGTGACCCATCTTCAGTGTTCTGGGTGAGGGAAAAAGGTTCTCATCCAAGATTTTACAATACATGGCCCCTCAAATTCGGCCTGTACCTTTAGCAGATAAACAGCCCCAAAGCATAATGTTTCCACCTCCATGCTTGACTGTAGTGATGGTGTCCTTAGGGTCATAGTCAGCATTTTTCTTCCTACAAACACGGCGAGTCAAGTTAATGCCAAAGAGCTCAATTTTGGTCTTATCTGACCACAGCACTTTCCCCCAATCCTTCTCTGAATCATTTAGATGTTCATTGGAAAACATCAGATGGACCTGTACATGTGTCTTCTGGAGGAGGGGGACCTTGCGGGTGCTGCAGGATTTCAATCCATGGTGGTGTATTGTGTTACCAATGGTTTGTTTGGTGACTTTGGCCCCAACTGCCTTGAGATCATTCACAAGCTCCTCCTGTGTATTTCTGGGCTGATCCTTCACTTTTCTCATGATCATCCTCACCTGATGAGGTGAAATCTTCCATGGAGCTCCAGACTGAGGGCGATTGATAGTTATTTTGTATTTCTTCCATTTGCCAATAATCACTCCAACAGTTGTCTCCATCTCACCAAGCTTCTTGCTGATGGTCTTGTAGCCCATTCCAGCCTTGTGCAGGTCTATAATCTTGTCCCCGATGTCCTCTGACAGCTCTTTGGTCTTCCCCATGATGGTGAGGTTTGAATGGAAGAAAGAGATTCTGTGGACAGGTATCTTTTATACACATAACGAGTTATCGTTGGGAGAACCTTCTTACATTGACAGGACTAATCTGTGTGCCACATGAGCTCCTACTGTAGCCAGTCTGTGGGGGGCAGAATTATTGTTGATTGGTAGGGGATAAATTACTTATTTTACTCACTGAGCTGCAACTCAATTTATAACATATGTATCGTGTGTTTTTTTCTGGATTTTTGGTTGATATTCTGTCTCTGTCATTTAAAATACACCTATGATAAAAATGATAGACCCTTCATTTCTTTGTAAGTGGGCAAACTTACAAAATCTGCAGGGAATCAAATCATTATTTTCCCCCATTGTGTTTTGACATGGACACATGTCTCCGTGGCAGTGGACAGCTTCCTGTGTCTTTTTTAACAGGAGTTTGTCCATTAGGCCTAAAAATTGCCAGAATTTAAAGCCTTAGGCTATAGGTGTGACCAGGCGTGGGCGTTTCCCACTTTTTTTTTGGATGGTCCCGCACGTTGCCAGTAGAGTAGCCAATTCATTTCAGTAGACCGCTCTACACGGAAAAGAAGTCCATGACTCTTTTCCAAAAATGCGCCACACCATGCGGCCCTATTGAGTCGCAGGGGGATTCGGGCCCATTGGCAACTGCCTGTGAGCATCCTCCCATTTCCAGGTCCCCCCTCTCTCTGCTCTTAATGCCTCTCAGACTACAAATCCCAGAGACCCCCCACATCCAACAAGGGGGTTGGTATAGCTTATGTAATGGTAAGTTTAGAGGATCGGGTTGTATGCTGTGAATTGGGCACCATGACGTCCGCTACAGAAGGGGCCAATGAGGACCAACGGGCTTACTCCCTCTATGCGAAGTTTCACCTTAAATCCCGGAGGTGGGAAGAGCCCAGATATTGCCTGCAGGGGGCGCTGTTTGTCAAGGGCATGCAAGGGGTGCAGAGTGAGGTGTAATAGAAGATGCATTGTGCAGGATAATGGGGGGGGGGGGGTACATGGGGAGTGTAGGGGGAGTCACTGGGAGGGGTGGCCCTGTTAAGCAGGCTGTATGGGGCCCTATGGTTTCTAATAGCAGCCCTGCTTATATTTCATAGTATGGTTAAATCTAACAGAGATTGTATTGAGTTTGTGCCATGAAATTGTAATGTGTATGGACAGTTTTACTCACCGATCAGTCACACCAGGATGACAAAAAAGCCATCACTAGACTGCTGCCGACACTGAGCGGCTCTTCGCTTTTTACACTGAATGTATTTCAGGAGGTTAAAGTGTTGAATGCAGCAAGCCTGTCACCCCGGGGAAAACTGCAATGTGCTCTCCGTGTAAAGGGCATTCTGTCACATTGTTTTATATCGGAGGGTGAAGAGGCCCGGACACAGAATATTAATGCCGCAACTTCTGATTTACAATTCGCTCTTCCTGCACTGACCCAAAAAACCCGACAACTGTGGTGACCCCGCGATCCCATCCTGGACAGAGGTGACACTATCTCAGACACAGAAAATGATCATCTATAAATGTTCTATAAATAAACAGTCCCCTCCACAAAAATAAATATAAAAATCAATAACAGCGACTTGAAAAGCCCCAAAAAGAGTGACATAAAACAAACTACATATAAAGAAGTGCTACAATGTTTAGAAATACTGACAATTATCCCACATAAGATGTATCAAAGAAACAAGTGAAATCGAATCATCATTTTTTATTATACAGGGTTTACAGTATATGTTACATAGTTACATAGTTTTTCAGGTTGAAAAAAGACACAAGTCCATCTAGTTCAACCAGTAAAAAAATAAAATAAATAATTCATACAAGCAGAGTTGCACCAGATTTTGCATGCTCCAGTTTTAGTAGATCAACCCCATAGTATTGTAGGGCTCTGGTAGTGCTCATCCTGTTCCTCCGTGCACAAAGGAGCAGTAACTGGTCCTGCTGATGGGTGATGGACCTTCTATGGCCCTGTCCAGCTCTCCTAGACTGTGCTGGGAGACACAGCAAACCTTCTGGCAATGGCACGTATTGGTGTGCCATCCTGGAGGAGTTGGACTGCCTGTGCAACCTTTTTAGGGTCCAGGTATCTCCTCATGCTACCAGTAGTGACACCAACCTCTATAGGGTCCAGGTATCTCCTCATGCTACCAGTATTGACACCAACCTCTATAGGGTCCAGGTATCTCCTCATGCTACCAGTAGTGACACCAACCTCTATAGGGTCCAGGTCTCCCCTCATGCTACCAGTAGTGACACCAACGTCTATAGGGTCCAGGTATCTCCTAATGCTACCAGTAGTGACACCAACCTCTATAGGGTCCAGGTCTCTCCTCATGCTACCAGTAGTGACACCAACCTCTATAGGGTCCAGGTGTCTCCTCATGCTACCAGTATTGACACCAACCTCTATAGGGTCCAGGTATCTCCTCATGCTACCAGTAGTGACACCAACCTCTATAGGGTCCAGGTATCTCCTCATGCTACCAGTAGTGACACCAACCTCTACAGGGTCCAGGTATCTCCTCATGCTACCAGTAGTGACACCAACCTCTATAGGGTCCAGGTATCTCCTCATGCTACCAGTAGTGACACTGACCCTAGCCAAATGCAAAACTAGTGAAAAACAGTCAGAAAAGATGAGCAGGGAAAAAATGTCAATGGCCTCCACCTGTAAAACCATTCCTGTTTGTAATGAAATTAGCAACAGGTGCACTAGATGGGCAACAATGAGACGGCCAGCCCTGTGGGGTCTGCTTTGTTGGTGCCGTTGTTTGCTGTTATATGTCCCATATAAGAGGTGCACGGATATTTTGTAATATTATGTATATAGATATTATTTAAATGCCATTGTCTCGTTCTAGATACGTTTTGTGTTGGTTTTATGTGCCCTGATGAAGCTAAGTCTGGTGAAACGTGTCGGCACATGAACACCTTTGTTACCAGCATTAATATTTGTGACACCTTTGTGTATGAACACATACAATGGACTCTATTGGCACTGTTGTATAACTTTTTCTAACTACCAAAATACATACTAAATGCATGAATTTTAATGTTTGTTAAAGAATAAAACTTTATGATTTTGTAGAGTAGTTGTTTACTCCTTATCTGGCCAGTACATTCCGAATTTTTTTCCTCCTTCGTTTTTCCAATTAATTTATGGAGATGTGTAAAGTTTCTGACTGGTCCACTTTAAATGTAAATGGTAGTTATCGTTAAATAATACATTGTTGAGGTCTTTACATCGGAGGGACAGCGGAGGGGGAAGGATGGACGGGGGATTCGGTCAGTTGGGATCTGTGGACTCGTCCTGGGCAGATGGTGACATTGCTGCGTTTCTGTAGAATTTTCCAGCGGAGTTCCGCAGGGATTGTGACTGACAAGCCGAATTCAGGTCACAGGTAATGGGGGCTGTGGAGAGTCAGGCACGGGTGGAGGCAGCGCGCGGCCCGCGGCTCTCTGTTCCTGGAATACATTATGGGGCTGTAAGAAATCATCGTGACGCGGCTCTTCCCGAAAGCCAATCCATCTGCTGCTGTAAATACAAGTGTTGCAGATTGCTGAGTTGCAGCACCGGAGCTCGGCATCAATCTGTCAATCACCAGACCCGGAGACATCTGCCAGTGACTGTCCTACACATCAACATCTCTTTTACGCTTATTTCCGCCGTTTAATTATATGCATCGGCCTGATTTACTAAAGGGTGAACCGAGGTAGAGTGCAATAAAGAGAACCTGTGTGCACTTCAAACATGCAGCCATGGACAAGGCACTCTGCCTTTTGAACTCCTCTGTTGATGACTGGATGCCCACACCGCTTAACACTTTTCGTAAATCCAGGCCACCATTGCTGAAGTCCCCAAAGCAACTAGAGACGGAGCAGCCATAGTGTCAGGAATAGTGCAGAGGGCCTGGCTGTGTATTCATTGAAGGTCAGAGCTCTTGCCCTGTATGCTGATTATACCAAAATGGTGAGGTTTAACATCCTTTAAAAGGAAACACAGCAGAGGTATCCATTCATCATCCAGCATACATATCAGAGCCATTTCACCAAGCATAAGCAGTTCCTGGACCTTCCCTCCATTCAAGAACTGGTCCTGGACCTTCCCCATCAGAACCCTTCCACCATTCAGCAACAGGTCCTGGACTTTTACTATTAGAACCATTGCACCATCAGTAACAGGTCCTAGATTTTTACCATTAGAACCATTGCAGCGATCAGTAACAGGTCCTGGACCTTTCCCATCAGAACCATTCCACCAATCATGAGAAAATACTGAACCTTCCTCATCCGTACCATTCCACTATTCATGAGCAGGTCCTGGACCTTCCTCATCAGACTCTTTTCACCAATCATGAGAAAATCCTGGACCTTTCCAGAACCTTTCCACCATTCAAAAACAGATCCTGGACCTTCTCTATTAGAACTATCCCACCGATCATGAGCAGGCGATGGGCCTTCCCCAACAGAACCATCCCACCATTCACGAACAGGTTTTGGAATCTTTTCAAAAGAACTGTTCTACCAATCATGAACAGGCCCTGCACCTTCCTCAACAGAACCATTCCATCATGAGCTGGTCCTGGGCCTTTTCCATTGAAACCATTCCACTAATTGTGAGCAGATTCCAGACCATCCCAATCAGAACCATTCCACCATTCATGAGCAGGACCCAGACCTTCCTCATCAAACTATTCCACCATTCATAGGCAGGCCATGGACCTTCCCAGTGGAACCATTCCACCAATTGTGAACAGGTCCTGGACCTTCCCCACCCCAACCATTCCACCATGCATGAGCAGGTCCTAGACCTTCCCAGTAGAACCAATCCACAAATTGTGAACAGGTGCTGGACCTTCCATATCCTAACCATTCCACCATTCATGAGCAGGTCCTGGACTTTGCCCATCTGAACCATTCCACCATGCATGAGTAGGTCCTGGATCATCCCCAACAGAACCACTGCACCAAATTTGAGCAGATCCTGGACCTTCCCGATCAGAACCTATTCCACCAATCGTGAGTAGATCCTGGACCTTCTTCATTAGAACCATTCCACCAATCATGAGCAGGTTCTTAACCTTCCAGATCAAAACCATTCCCCCAGTAGTGAGCTGGTCCTATACCTTCCCCAACAATGTCAAGAGCAGCTATATTCATCTGAATATCTGCGTGAGAAAGATACATTCTCCATTAGACAGCTTCTAGGTTGGAGAAGCTTTGCATTTTTTTTAATTGTATATATATTTTAGGGTCCATCCACATTAGCTTTGTCCGCTGCGGAACGTTAAGAACATGCAAATGAATGTGTGTTGAGTTAGGCCAGGCAATTCATTTGAATGGGATACCCAACGCACCACAACAGACAAAAAACACTCATGCAACCACAATGTCTCAGCTATGCCTGCTAGTGCTGCAAGGCAGATCTGTCAACAAAGTGCATTGGGGTGCCATTAAAAATGATTGGCATCGCACCAATGCACGTAATGTGTGCTGCCATGCTTTGTGGTAATGCACTCATTACCTCAATGAGAGATGTGAGTGGGCCCCTAATTTTTATTTTAATGACTATTGCAGTATATCTGTTCTTCCTTCCTTATCCTGTTTCTAATTAAAGACTAATTCCACTTTTTAGACCATGCTTCATGTTACACTCATATTTAGGGTGTAACATGAAGCATGGTCACATAACCCATCTCCAAATCCCAACCCCCACCCAGTTTCACAGGTTCCACCTTTCAGCAGAATTCTGTGATGATTTGAATTCAGAGTGGCTGTAAATGGTGCATCTTCAAGGTCTGAGATCGCCAATAGCTAATTCCAACATGTCCTATCTGCCACCCCAGCAAGGGGACTATGCAGAGCATGCACCAGCTATCCCTTCTCCCTCTCCATGCTCTGTGGTTGAATAATCACTTCCTCCAGCAGGTCCATACTTCTATACAGACCTGAGACTAAGGGAGAACATTGCAGGAACTCATTCATTGCACTGACAATGTTTTGCAGGCTTCACTGCAAACATGAGTAAATGCACATTACCAAGTAGATCAATGTGGCTGCATTTACTACTTTTTACATAAGGTTGACTCCATTCAATGCAACACAGAGCTCCTGAGTGAGTATTCATCCTAATTTCCACAATGGCAAGTGCTCCTTTGTCAGTGCAGCCATGTGACCATGATGACCAATTAGAAGCACATCTAAGGCTTCATCCTTTGTTAACCCTTTCATGACTAAGCCTAGTTTTGAAATTTGGTGTTTACAAGTTAAAATCCATATTTTTGGCTAGAAAATTACTTAGAGCCCCCAAAACATTGTATGTATTTTTTTAGCAGAGAATCTAGAGAATAAAATTGCGATTGTTGCAATATTTTATGTCACACGGTATTTGTGCAGCTGTGTTTTAAACGCAACTTTTTGGGAAAGAAACACTTTCATTAATTTAAAAAAAAACAAACAATAAAGTTACCCCATTTTCTTTGTATAATGTGAAAGATGATGTTACGCCGAGTAAATAGATACCAAACATGTCACGCTTTATAATTGCACGCACTCGTGGAATAGCGACAAACTACGGTACCTAAAAATCTCCATAATTTAAATTTTTTTTACGGTTACCAGGTTAGAGTTACAGAGGAGGTCTAGTGCTGGAATTATTGCTCTCGCTCTGATGATTGCGGCGATACCTCACATGTGTGATTTAAACACCGTTTAAATATGCTGGCGCGACTTCCGTATGCGTTTTCTTTGCTGCGCGAGCTCGCGGGGACGCTTTAAACATTTTTTTCTTATTTATTTTTATGTTTATATATTGTGTTTTAAAAAAAAAAAAATTTTGATCACTTTTATTGCTGTCACAAGGAATGTAAACATCCCTTGTGACAGTAATAGGTGGTGACAGGTACTCTTTATGGAGGGATCGGGGGTCTAAAAGACCCCGATCCCTCCTTTGCACTTCAAAGTATTCAGATCACCGAAAACGTCGATTCTGAATAATGTATATTTTTTTAAAACTGGTGCCATTGGCAGCCGAGTAAATGGGAAGTGATGTCATGACGTCGCTTCCATGTTTACCATTATCCCGGTACAACAGTACCGGGATAATACCTGCAGCTGCGGGCATTATCCCGGTATATCCCCCGAAAGCTGAGTACGCACATCTGCGTACGCTCGGCAGGAAGGGGTTAAGGTAGGTGACCCAAAAGAAAGAAGCACTTCCCATTGGACAATATCTTATTAATATCTTATCAATAACCACTTTCCATTGCAAGCATTATGATAGATACTCATTCCTGGGCTGTGTATAGGCCACTACACTGGCAGCATGAGCCATCATGCTGCCAGAATCAGCAAAGGAATACAGTACCAGGATGTGATGTCACATCTGAGTACTGCATTCCATGCTGGTTCCAGCAGCATGGCGGATCTTCCAAGGTGTCTGACACGCAGCTCCACAATGCTGGCCGGCTAGGAGACGCACCGATTGGATAATCCAGGGAGGATCTCCTGCTGGACTTCTAATATTGTTTAATGAACCTGTGTTTTTAACTGTTTTGGGCAATTTTTGTTTTACTGCACTTGGAAGCACCTTCTTTTGTGTTCTATACCATGACCTCGACAAATGAGAACCTTGACAGAGAACCCCGTTGTTCTTGGACAATAAACAGCTGCCTTTTCAGGGTGATGGATAAAGGTGTTGGTGCTACCCGTGGGGATATCAATGTCGGGGTATGTTCCTGACACTCATTAGAACTGAAGGAGTAATTTTGGAGAAGCTACAGAATGTCTTCAACATCACAGAACAAGTCCAGTTGGACATGACTAACTACTACTAGATATACCATGAGCTTGACAAATGAGAACCTTCAGAGAACCCTGTAGTTCTTGGACAATCAACATCTGCCTTGACACATTTCAGGATGATAGATGAAGGTGTTGGTGTCACCTGTGTGGATATAAATGTTGGGGTATGTTAGTGACACTCATTACAACTGAAGAAGTATTTTTTATTGGAGACACTAGGAAATGTCTTCAACATTACAAAACAAGTCCATTCAGATGTGACTAATTACTTCTAGATGTATCATGACCTGGATAGAGAAGAACCTTCACAACCCTGTTGTTGGACAACCAGCAGCTGCCTTGACACATTCCATGATGATTGGATGAAGGCATTGGTGTTGCCTGTGTGGATATAAATGTTGGGGTATGTTCCTGACACTCATTAGCACTAAAGAAGTGGTTTGGAGAAGCTATGAAATGTCTTCAACATCACAGAACAAGCCCAGTTGGACGTGACTAACTACTACTAGATATATCATGACCTCGACAAATGAGAACCTTCACAGAGAACCCTGTTGTTCTTGGACAATCAATATCTGCCTTTGCACATTCCAGGGTAATGGATAAAGCTGTTGGTGCTACCTGTGTGGATATAAATGTTGGACTATGTTCCTGACACTCCTTAGAACCAAAGAAGTCTTGGAGACACTATGAAATGTCTTCAACATTAGAGAACAAGTCCATTTGAATGTGACTAACTACTTCTAGATATACCATGACCTGGTTACATGAGAATGGTAAAAGAAAACCATGTTTATAGACAATCAGCATCTGCCTTGACACATTCCATGATGATTGGATGAAGGTGTTGGTAAAACCTGTGTGGATATAAATGTTGGGGAATGTTCCTTAATCTCAATTCAACTAAAGAAGTGGTTTGGAGAAGCTATGAAAAGTCTTCATCTTTATAGAACAAGTCCAGTTGAATGTGACTCTACTACTATTTGATATACCATGACCTCAAACAATGAGAACCTTCACAGAGAACCCTATTGTTCTTGGACAATCAATATCTGCCCTGACACATTCCAGGGTGATGGATGAAGGTATTGGCGCTACCTGTGTGGATATAAATGTTGGGGTGTGTTCCTGACACTCATTAGAACTAAAGAAGTTGCCTTGGGGAGGCTAGAGAACGTCTTCAACATGACAGAACAAGTCCAGTTGGAAGTGACGAATTACTCCGAGATGAACCATGATCTGGATAATTAAGAACCTTCACAGAGAACTCTGTTGTTCTTGGACAACCAACATCTGCCTTGACACATTCCATGGTGATTGGATGAAGGTGCGGGTACAACCTGTGTGGATATACATTCTGGGATATGTTTCTAACATTCATTAGAACTGAAGAAATGGCTTGGAAAAGCCACAAAAAAATTTTGAACTTTACAGAACAAGACCAGTTGGATGTGACTAACTACTACTAAATATACCATGACCTGGACAACTAAGAACCTTCAAAGACAACCCTGTTGTACTTGGACAATCTACATCTGCCTTGAAACAATTCAGGGTGATTAGGTGGACGTGTTGGCACTACCTGTGTGGGTATGAATGTTGGGGTATGTTCCAGACACTTATAACTGAAGAAGTAGCTTGAAGAAGACGTGGCTTGGAGAAGACGTGGCTTGGAGAAGACAAGGCTTGGAGAAGACATGGCTTGGAGAAGTCGTGTCTTTTGAGAAGTGTCTTGGAGAATAAGTGTCTTGAAGAAGAAGTGGCTGGGAGAAGAAGTGGATTGGAGGAGCTACAGAACATTTTCAACATTATGCAACATGTCTATTTGGACTTCTAATATACCATGACCTGGATGCTTGAGAACTTTCACAGACACAAAACGAGGTTTTGTTTCTTAGTCTGAAAATGTCGTGATATTACCTATTTTCAACCAGCCCATTTTTTTCCCTCGTTTTCACCGTCTCTGAGTGATTCTGCTGGAATCTGTCCAGCTGCTGTGGACACGTTTAGTCAGTAAGGCCCCGGTAATTTGTTCCCTGTTCTTGGGGGAAATCGGCTGCTCGCTTCTCCTTATTGCCCCCTCGAGCTGCGATTTCTAATTGAGACGCCTGAGAAACGTGTAATGTGATTATTTATACATTGGGAAATTGCCGGGCAGAGGCGCGACACGGATCCGAGTCACACTGCGACCTCTATTAGTGACGCGCCGCGCAGCACTCGGGGAGGATTGGTATTACTGAAGACAGGTGACCCCCACTTCTAGTTGTCAGCGAGGACTATAAGATCCGGTGGCTTCCATGACTTTTGCCTGGGGCCCTCAATATATCTCATTCCTGCAGCCTGTAGCGGAACAGCTAATTGTCCTATTATACTTGCAAATTTATGATCGCTTCTAAACTTATTATGGAAACGCTGTGTCCTAAAATACCGAAGATGTCCTAATGGAGCGGGCTGGTTACAGCGTCGAGAGGCCTGCATTCACCAATGAGAGCCACGGAATGCCTCCAGCTCCAATTCCTCTTAGCACCTAAAGTGGACCTGTCATCAGATACGTTTCTTCGTGTGTATGTGTAGTCCTTCCAGGTAATTGTTACCTCTCATAGAGATCAGAGTACTCCCCCTGACAATATCTTCATCTGCTTTCCTCTCCAGAAGGACTGCACCATAATTGTTCAGCCATCATCCAGGGTCACCACCTACTTTCTGGTCTCAGAGACGACACAATCATGTAAATCCTGGTGCCTGTGGTATTCTTGTTCACAAATGTCTGACACAGAGCAGCCCCTACTATGACCTCTCACCTTGTGATGTGCTCAGGGCCGCTGATAAGGCAGTACAGCCAGCCCTCCTGTACTAGGCCCCAGCCCCATAAGTTCACCGATCCTCTTCTGCCTACCCCTGCAGCGCTGCCAGCTTCCCCCCCCCCCCCCGGCTGTACTGCAGAGGGATTGGTTCTTGCACATGCACCCTTTCCATCTGTTGTCCGGACCCCCCTCTGTGCCCCTTTTCCCACCCACTTTCCTCCTCTCATCTCCTTCCGGCAGCTGCTGTGGGAACGCAGGGGGATGTTTCAAGATGGAGAGCAGGGGAAAGGGTCGGTAATAATACCGGTCATTTTCTGGCCCATTTCATTCCTGAATGAACACAGTGAGCGATGAGTACCAATCACTCTTCTGTCCATTCATCACTGAAGCATAGTAAAATTACTATGCTTCAGTTTGTGAATGAGCAGGAAGCCTTGGAGCGTTCCCTATTCATTCATCTGGGGCTGAGGCTACAAAAAAGGGACTGATAAATCGATGTCCTCAGTCACTTTTTTGGGACGTGAAGGGGGCCCTGTCAGGTAAGCTGTAGGGGACCCCATGATTTATAACAGCAGCCCTAGATATGCTACAAAGTTTCAATGTTTGATTGCTTGGTGGGGGGGGGGGGGGGGCTTGAGGAAATTCTTCATCCTGCCTGCAGCAGACTGATGACACCACCTCAGCCTAGGCAAAGTCACTGACTGGAGCTCTAGGATGGCTTTTTAAAGATAAAAGGTGGAGCTTTTTCTGCAATATGATACTGTTCGTGTTTATGGTGACATGTCAGGGGTTCATGTGAGTGGTACATGAATACATTGTATCTGCATTACATCTGCAGAAAACTACAGAAGGGGGGCGGAGACAAGACCCGTCACCCTGCACAAGGAAAGAGAGCAGAGCTGTGGGAGGGGCCCAGTAGACCCCACCCACTACAGGCTGCCTGCAGAAAACTACAGAAGGGGGCGGAGACAAGACCCGTCACCCTGCATAAGGAAAGAGAGCAGAGCTGTGGGAGGGGCCCAGTAGACCCCACCCACTACAGGCTGCCTGCAGAAAACTACAGAAGGGGGCGGAGACAAGACCCGTCACCCTGCACAAGGAAAGAAAGCAGAGCTGTGGGAGGGGCCCAGTAGACCCCACCCACTACAGGCTGCCTGCAGAAAACTACAGAAGGGGGCGGAGACAAGACCCGTCACCCTGCACAAGGAAAGAGAGCAGAGCTGTGGGACGGGCCCAGTAGACCCCACCCACTGCAGGCTGCCTGCAGAAAACTACAGAAGTGGGCTAAAACAAGACCCGTCACCCTGCACAAGGAGAATCAGAGCTGTGTGACGGGACTAGCAGAGGCGGCTCTAGGCTTTGTGAGACTTTGGACAAAACTTAGACACGAGGCCCCACTCACGCCCATAATGGGACCCCGGTGCAAAAAACCATGAAGGCTACCCCCCGACCCGAGCCCTGTGCTCTTTACTCCCATTGTGGGGCCCTTTATTATGCTGCCAATGCGGGACACTTTCACATGTTCTGCAGCAGGCTCCCTTCTTGCCCTTACATTAGATTCCCTCCTCACATCAGAGTTTGCAGTATTCCCAGAGCCCCCTTTACATCAGAGTTCCCCTTTATAGTATATCAGAGTCCACAGGGTTTGTCCTACAGTGCAAGTGGGAACTCTGTGGACCCTGATGTAAAGGGGAACTTCGCGGACCTTGATATAAAGGTGAACGATTGTGTAAGAACTTCTCTGGTCACCAGAGCCTCCCCTTACTTCAGAGTTCACAGAGCAGGGACGGATCCGCTCAAGGCAATCCAAGCCCAAGCCAATCCACCCCCCACCCCCCTGCTCAAAGCAATCCGATTGCTCAAGGCAATCCCCGCCCAAGCCAATCCACCCCCCACCCCCGCTCAAGGCAATCCCCGCCCAAGCCAATCCACCCCCCACCCCCGCTCAAGGCAATCTCCGCCCAAGCCAATCCACCCCCACCCCCGCTCAAGGCAATCCCTGCCCAAGCCAATCAACCCCCCACCCCTGCTCAAGGCAATTCCTGCCCAAGCCAATCCACCCCCACTCCCGCCCAAGCCAATCAACCCCCCCAGCCCCGCTTAAGGCAATCCCTGCCCAAACCAATCCACCCCCCACCCCCACTCAAGGCAATCCCCACCCAAGCCAAACCACCACCCACTCCCTGCTCAAAGTAATCCCCGCCCAAGCCAATCCACCATACCTCCCAACATTTTGAGATGGGAATGAGGGACACCTACTAACAAACGTATGTAGGCATAGGACACGCCCCCCTGCCACCCCCCCTTAAAGGAGAATTAACCAACAAAAAGGTTAATTAAATCCTGAAGGACTTTTTTTACCACTACTATTCCTTTATATTGGCTTTTAAAATGTACAAATGCAGCAATTTCGAAATCGGATGAAAGGTTTAGCACTGGGAAACGCTTTTTGAAAGATAAAAAGTGCATTTCATATACAACTATATGGATCAGACCAAAATGAGGGACAAATGAGGAGGAATGCGGGACAGAGGGACATTGTTCCAAATCAGGGACAGTCCCTCAAAATCAGGGACAGTTGGGAGCTATGATCCACCCCCCCACCCGAGGCAATCCCCGCCCAAGCCAATCCACCCCCCACCCCCTCTCAAGGTAATTCCTGCCAAAGCCAAATCCCCGCCGAGCCCAAGCCAAGCTCATCCAATTACTAATCGACCAGCTCCAGAATTGCGCACATTTCCGGAGCCACGGATTAGTAGTCGGCTGAGCTCGAAGGGGATTGGCTTGGGCGGGGGGGGGGGGGGGGTGTGCCGTTGGTAAGGTGCCACTGCCCACTTAAGTGAGGCAGGACTCTAATTGTTGCCTGAGCACAGCAGCGTTAGGGTCCCCTGTCCCTCAAAACTGGGGAAATGTGCAGATTAGCCCCTGTGAGCACGAGGCCTAAGGCGACTGTCAAATTTTCCTAATTAAAGAGCCACCTCTGGGGCCCAGCAGTAGACATGTGCGACTTGTTTTGTTCCAAATTCGTTTTCGGGAGAAATTTGACATATTCGTTCATTTGGAGGCAATCCGAATGAACGAAAGACTCTTTCAATGAATGCATACGAAAACTAATTTAAAGAAAGAACGAAAGAACGAAAATGCAAAAAACTATTTAACCTACGAGTTTAACAAATCAATTACATTCGGATAATTTTGTTTTTCGTATTTTCTATTGTAAATAAATTATTAACTATTATTATAGTTTCTATTATTATTATTATTATTATTATTATTATTATTATAAACTATTAAATTATAGGTATTAGAATGTCCTATCTAATTTGGCTGTTAGTGAACGTAATGAATACGAATTTATCCGAAGTTACGAATTATCCGAAATAACGAATGCCGATCATAACGATTGATCTGATAAACGAAAAAAAAAAAGAAATGAAATGAAATTAAAAATAAACACATTTTTCATTAGTGCACATGTCTACCTAGCAGTCTCCACCCACTACAGGAGGGGGCGGAGACAAGACCAGTCACCCTGCACAAGAAGAGAAAGCAAAGCTGTGGGTGGGGCCCAGAAGCTCCACCCACTACAGGCGGCCTGCAGAAAACTACAGGAGGGGGCGGAGACAAGACCAGTCACCCTGCACAAGAAGAGAAAGCAAAGCTGTGGGTGGGGCCCAGAAGCTCCACCCACTACAGGCTGCCTGCTGAAAACTACAGGAGGGGGCGGAGACAAGAGCAGTCACCCTGCACAAGAAGAGAAAGGAAAGCTGTGGGTGGGGCCCAGAAGCTCCACCCACTACAGGCTGCCTGCTGAAAACTACAGGACGGGGCGGAGACAAGACCAGTCATCCTGCACAAGAAGAGAAAGCAAAGCTGTGGGTGGGGCCCAGAAGCTCTACCCACTACAGGCTGCCTGCAGAAAACTACAGGAGGGGGCGGAGACAAGACCAGTCACCCTGCACAAGAAGAGAAAGCAAAGCTGTGGGTGGGGCCCAGAAGCTCCACCCACTACAGGCTGCCTGCTGAAAACTACAGGAGGGGGCGGAGACAAGACCAGTCACCCTGCACAAGAAGAGAAAGCAAAGCTGTGGGTGGGGCCCAGAAGCTCCACCCACTACAGGCTGCCTGCTGAAAACTACAGGAGGGGGCGGAGACAAGAGCAGTCACCCTGCACAAGAAGAGAAAGCAAAGCTGTGGGTGGGGCCCAGAAGCTCCACCCACTACAGGATACCCGCAGAAAACTACAGGAGGGGGCGGAGACAAGACCAGTCACCCTGCACAAGGAGAGGGAGCAGCAGTGGGCGGTCTTTATTACAGGAAGTCTCACACTGGATTACTGCACAGATCTGGAGGGAATACACAAAGTATAGAGAATATTCGCGTATCCCGGAGTTCCGCTTTAACACTTTCAATGAGCCGTTTATTAAACTGAATTGGGACTTTCTAAATTAGGGGTCTATTTATCATGCCGGGTGAAATCACAGCGTCTGCTTTCCTTCTCCTTTTTCCTCGCCTTGCCACGTTCGTACAATTTCTTCATTGCCGCACTTTTCATTGCTGCGCTCATTAGTCCTCTGATCTGCACACAATGCGCCATTATTAAAGCCGTAAATTCATCTATAATTCATGGCGCTCTCTTCTAAGTGGAATGCCGGTTGAGTTGGGAAGGATTATTAAACTGCAGCTGGAAGCATTGCTCTTATAGAGCGCTGTATGGCAAGGAACACAAGAACCACCCGGAATAAAACAAGAGCGCGGCTATCGGCCAAAAACCCCAACGCCTTTACATCACTTTTACAGCCTCTGCTGACTCGGACAAAAGGCGAGATCAATGATAATGAATTTTCTACTTGATTGTTTCTGGAAAAGGACATTATTGAGAGGCCTCCAAAGCGTTCCGTACCAGCGGCGTCCGCGCTCGCCTGTCGTTAGTTCCACCTGGTTATCAAAGCCGCTTCTGGCCACATGCTTGCTCTTTGTTATCATAGCGGGGAGCACAGCTCAGCGCGGTCCGGTCTGCATGTTTTAGCCTGCGTCTGTTCAATCCAGTGCCGGATTACCAAATAGGCACAGGAGGCACCGGCCTATGGGCTCCAAGCTGTTTACCCACTTAACACCAGGCCAATTCTGACATTTATCTCCTACATGTAAAAATCAGCATCTCTTTTATTTTTGCTAAAAAATGACTTAGAACCCCCCTAAACTTATTTTTTTTTTTTTTAAGCAGAGACCCTTGAGAATTAAATGGTGGTAGTTGCAATGTTTTTTTTATATTGCATGATATTTGCGCAGCGGTTTATCGAATGCAAATTTTCAGGAAAAAACACACTTTATTGAGTTTTAGTGAACACAAACACCATCTAATACACCATTTTTTGGTAGAACAAAAAAAGATGATGTTACGCTGAGTAACTAGATACCTAACGTATGCATTAAGGAATGCATTAAAGTGATTGCAAAGTCTCGTTTAAAAAATGCAAAATAAAATAACAAACATGTTATACTTGCCTCCTCTGTCCAGTTTGTTTTGCACAGAGCAGCCCAGATCCTCCTCTTCTCAGGTCCCTCTTTGGTGCTCCTGGCCCCTCCCTCCTGTCGAGTGCCCCCCCCCCCCCCACAGCCAGCAGCTTCCTATGGGGGGCACTGGAGCCGAGTCACAGCTCTGTGCGTCCATTCAGACACGGAGCCCCAACCCCGCCCCCTCTCTCTACCCTGATTGGCTGACTGACTTTGATTGACAGCTGCGGGAGCCAATGGCGCCACTGCTGTGTCTCAGCCAATCAGGAGGAGAGTCCCGGACGGCTTAGACATCCGTGGACATCGCTGGAGAGAGATGGGGCTCAGATAAGTAATTGAATGAATGAATGAGTGACTTGTATAGCGCTACCTATGCAAACTGAATCGCCTCTGGACGCTTTTTGCCGCTGGTGTCCATCTGCGGTATAGCGCGGTTCTTTACCCCCATGGGGTCCCGACGCGCTTAATTAGGGGGGCTGCTACATACAGAAGGCATTTTATCTTAATGCATAGAATGCACCTTCTGCCTTTATAACTTCTTTAATGTTTAGGCTTTAGAACCTCTTTAACCACTTCACCTCTGGAATATTTACCCCCCCCTTCATGACCAGGCCATTTTTTTTGCAATACGCCACTGCTTTACTTTAACTGACAATTGCGCGGTCGTATGACGTTGTAAGTAAATAGCATTTTTGTACTTTTTCCCCACAAATAGAACTCTCTTTTGGTGGTATTTAATCACCTCTGCCTTTTCTATTTTTTGCGCTATTAACTTCAGCCGCCCCGGAAGGATTTACCCCCTTCCTGACCTGAGCACTTTTTACAATTTGGCACTGCGTTTCTTTAACTGCTAATTGCGCAGTCATGCAATGCTGTACCCAAACGAAATTTGCGTCCTTTTCTTCCCACAAATAGAGCTTTCTTTTGATGATATTTGATCACCTCTGCCGTTTTTTTTGCGCTATAAACGGAAAAAGAATTTTGAAAAAAAATGATATTTTCTACTTTTTGTTATAAAAAAAATCCAATAAACTCAATTTTAGTCATACATTTAGGCCAAAATGTATTCGGCCACATGACTTTGGTAAAAAAAAATGTCAATAAGTGTATATTTATTGGTTTGCGCAAAAGTTATAGCGTCTACAAACTAGGGTACATTTTCTGGAATTTACACAGCCTTTAATTTATGACTGCCTATGTCATTTCTTGAGGTGCTAAAATGGCAGGGCAGTACAACCCCCCCCCCCCCAAATGACCCCATTTTGGAAAGTAGACACCCCAAGGAAATTGCTGAGAGGCATGTTGAGCCCATTGAATATTCATTTATTTGTCCCAAGTGATTGAATAATGACAAAAAAAAAATAAAAATTTACAAAAAGTTGTCACTAAATGATATATTGCTCACACAGGCCATGGGCATATGTGGAATTGCACCCCAAAATACATTCAGCTGCTTCTCCTGAGTACGGGGATACCACATGTGTGGGACTTTTTGGGAGCCTAGCCGCGTTCGGGGCCCCGAAAACCAATCACCGCCTTCAGGATTTCTAAGGGCGTAAATTTTTGATTTTACTCCTCACTACCTATCACAGTTTTGAAGGCCATAAAATTCCCAGAAGGCACAACCCCCCCCCCCAAATGACCCCATATTAGAAAGTAGACACCCCAAGCTACTTGCTGAGAGGCATGTTGAGTGCATGGAATATTTTATATTTTGACACAAGTTGCCGGAAAGTGACAAATTTTTTTTTTTTTGCACAAAGTTGTCACTAAATGATATATTGCTCACATAGGCCATGGGCTTATGTGGAATTGCACCCCAAAATACATTTAGCTGCTTCTCCTGAGTATGGGGATACCACATGTGTGGGAATTTTTGGGAGCCTAGCCGCAAACGGGGCCCCGAAAACCAAGCACCGCCTTCAGGATTTCTAAGGGCGTACATTTTTGATTTCACTCTTTACTGCCTATCACAGTTTCGGAGGCCATGGAATGCCCAGATGGCACAACCCTCCCCCAAATGACCCCATTTTGGAAAGTAGACACTCCAAGCTATTTGCTGAGAGGCATGGTGAGTATTTTGCAGCTCTCATTTGTTTTTGAAAATGAAAAAAGACAAGAAAAAAATATTTTTTTTTCTTTTTTCAATTTTCAAAGCTTTGTGACAAAAAGTGAGGTCTGCAAAATACTCACTATACCTCTCAGCAAATAGCTTGGGGTGTCTACTTTCCAAAATAGTGTCATTTGGGGGGTTTTGTGCCACCTGGGCAGGGCCGTCTTTAATATTGACTGGACCCTGGGCAAAAATTTTCTTGGGCCCCCCCATGCAATTTCACTCTCCACCTGCTCTGAGACATACAATAAATAGCAGCTAGACTTAAAATCAGTTTATTGTATCAGATGAAGCAGCAATTGTGATTGCTTGCCAGTGGTTACAGCATATCATTACTGCCTACTGACTGGTTGCTAGAGGTTACAGCACACATTACGGCTCACTGATTAGTTGCTAGAGGTTACAGCAAATGATTTCTGCTTGTTAGTTGGTTGCTAGAGATTACTGTACAGTAATACTGCTCACTGATTGATTGCTAGAGGTTACAGCACATCATCTTCTCACTGCAGGGGAGCATGATATACATATGAATGCTGCCTTTATTTACATATCAATGCCGCCGACCACAGCTATTTACTTGGTAATGCCGCCACTATTTACATATGAATGCTGGTTATTTACATGTAAACACAGGGTCTGCAGGTGAGTCATCTGTACACAACAATAGGGCAGAGCTGGGCAGCATTAGTACCAGCAATTCACACTGAGATATCAGGACGCAGCACGGGACTAAAACTTCAAGGGACAAGGGAATTTAAACTGGGATAGTTGGCAAGTATGAGGCAGCTGCTTTGGGCCCCACAGTAATGACAGGGCCCAGGGCAGCTGCCCCTTTTGCCCTGCCTTAAAGACGGCCCTGCACCTGGGCATTCCATGGCCTTCGAAACTGTGATAGGCAGTGAAGAGTGAAATAAAAAATTTACGCCTTTAGAAAGCCTAAAGGCGGTGCTTGGTTTTCGGGGTCCCGTACGTGGCTAGGCTCCCAAAAAGTCTCACACATGTGGTATCCCCGTACTCAGGAGAAGCAACAGAGTGTATTTTGGGGTGTAATTTCACATATTCCCATGGCATGTTTGAGCAATATATCATTTAGTGACAACTTTGTGCAAAAAAAAAAATGTGTCTTTTTCCCGCAACTTCACACAATCACATTATAAAATATTCCATGGACTCGACATGACTCTCAGCAAATAGCTTGGGGTGTCTACTTTCCAAAATGGGGTCATTTGGGGGGGGTTTAAACTGTACTGGCATTTTATGCACAGCATTTAGAAGCTTATGTCACACATCACCCACTCTTCTAACCACTTGAAGACAAAGCCCTTTCTGACACTTTTTGTTTACATGAAAAAAATATTTTTTTTTGCAAGAAAATTACTTTGAACCCCCAAACATTATATATTTTTTTAAAGCAAATGCCCTACAGATTAAAATGGTGGGTGTTTCATTTTTTTTTTCACACAGTATTTGCGCAGCGATTTTTCAAATGGGGAAAAAACACACTTTTTAAAATTTTAATGCACTAAAACACACTATATTGCCCAAATGTTTGATGAAATAAAAAAGATGATCTTAGGCCGAGTACACGGATACCATACATGACATGCTTTAAAATTGCGCACAATCGTGCAGTGGCGACAAACTAAATACATTTTTAAAAGCCTTTAAAAGCCTTTACAGGTTACCACTTTAGATTTACAGAGGGGGTCTACTGCAAAAATTACTGCCCTCGATCTGACCTTCGCGGTGATACCTCACATGCATGGTGCAATTGCTGTTTACATTTGACGCCAGACCGACGCTTGTGTTCGTCTTTGCGCGAGAGCAGGGGGGGACAGGGGTGCTTTTTTTTTTTTTTTTTTCTTTATTATTTTTTTGCTTTTTTATCTTATTTTTAAACTGTTCCTTTCTTCTTTTTTTTTATCGTTTTTATTGTTATCTCAGGGAATGTAAATATCCCCTATGATAGCAATAGGTAGTGACAGGTACTTTTTTTTGTGAAAAAATTGGGGTCTATTAGACCCTAGATCTCTCCTCTGCCCTCAAAGCATCTGACCACACCAAGATCGGTGTGATAAAATGCTTTCCCAATTTCCCAATGGCGCCGTTTACATCCGGCGAAATCTAAGTCATGAAATGCTCGTAGCTTCCAGTTTCTTAGGCCATAGAGATGATTGGAGCCACTCTGGTCTCTGAACAGCTCTATGGTCAGCTGGCTGAATCACCGGCTGCATTCTCAGGTTCCCTGTTGTGACAGGAGAGCCAGAGAAAAACATGAAAGACGCTGGGGGGGGGGGGCATTCCCTCCCACTGCTTGTAAAAGCAGTCTAGAGGCTAATTAGCCGCTAGGATTGCTTTTACATGAAAGCCGACCGCTGGCTGAAAAGAATGATACCAAGATGATACCTAAACCTGCAGGCATCATTCTGGTATAACCACTCAAAGTCCAGCAACTTACCAGTACGTTGCTGGTCCTTGTTGGGCATATATTGTAATCTTTTTTTTTTATGCAGCCTGTGGGCTGAACGAAAAAAAGATTGACCACCATTAGAATACCTCCCTTCATCCACCCACTTCTAATGATGGGCATACATGCACCGTATATATATGCCAAAGCAGGGGGGCATCCTCCCGCAAAAGGTAGGAGCAAATCGCTCCTCCGCCCCTGCTGCCCCCACGCTTCGGCATATATCACCTCCAACAGCGCTGGAGTCACGGCTTTATATATTGTGGGAGCAAACGCTGTTGCTGTCAAGATAAATAAATCCACGCTGCAGCTGAATGGCGTACCTGAAGACAAAAAAATGGTTAACAATAAAACATAGTAAACGGTAAAGTATAAAAAATTACATACCTGAAAAGCAAAGATGATAAAACATAATAACAATAAAACATTGCAGAATAGAATACAGTAAAAAAGAGCAGAACAATAGAGAGAGAGAACAATAAAACGACAACTATTTTTGTTTTTATTTTATATATATATATATATATATATATTTTTTTTTTTACACTTTTTTTTTTAACTGTAACTTTTATAACTGTAACCGGGTCCAGGTTCGGGTCTCTCAAAATGCGATGGCATCTTGGGAGACCCTGTGAAAGTGTGCCTAGTCTGTGCAATGCTGTACCCTACGCTAATACTCAACTAGTGTATGGTAGCGTTCAAATCATTCACCAATGCAAAGACCAGGATTGTCAGGACAGGAGGGACAATAATAGCGGGTGTCACGCTTATATCCGCGCTTGCTGCAGACATGACATCTTTTTTGGGGGGGTTCGTTGGGTAGGGGTACTCGGGAGGACATAAAAATGCCTCTCATGCAGCCGACTGCATTTGATTGGGGATGTGAATGGGGGAAGTACGGGCGCTGCAGAAGTGGTGGGTTCCCAATTAGGATTGGCGAATGCAGCAGGAAGGGCACTATGGGCACGACGGGCCTGTGTTTGTCTTCTTGGTGGCAGCGGGACACTACTTGTGCTTGCCACCTCACCAGCTTGAACTGCACTTATGGGACTCGCCACGTCACCAAGTGTTACTGCAGTGCTGGTTTGACTACGACCGGGGTGTACTAGGCCGCTGGCGCTTGCCAGTTCACCAAAACGCTACCAAAAAAAACCTGTTAGCGATCGCAGGGATCAGGCCTGACTCTGCGAACGCCGCAGTTATGCGTTTAGAGTTTTGTAAGTGACAGTGATCGATCAATACTGCACTTGGGTGGGCTGGGCTGGGCTGGGCGGAGGGGCAAAACGCAGGTGCTAGCAGGTATCTGGGCTGATCCCGCTAACACTGCGTTTTTGGGAACCCTAAACTGCTGGAGACGCTAGTATAGATCTGATCGGATCAGATATTGATGCGCTCAGATACTATACCACCAAGGGAGGTGTACGGTGCGTGCGTGGGTGTTAGCGGTACTGGCGCTAACCTTTTGCACAACAAAACACACAAAAATTTGCCAAAACGGACACTGAAATATTGCCCGGCACTCTGTGACTGAAAAGGTTCTGGAGCTGCTTTTGGGGTGTTTGCCGCCATTCAAGTGAATTGGCTGTTCTCGGCGATCATGCAAAAAAAAAAAAAAAGTGAGCGGGAATGCACGTTCCTGCTTCGATCGGGTGTGAATGGGGCCTAAGGGAAGAACATTCGCTGAGAAGAGGAAATAGCCTAAAGAACATTCGTTTTTGCTGGATTCATACAGGATGCAGATTCGTTGGAACCAATGGCTAAGCAAATGAAAAAAAAAAAAAAATAGACTGTCGAGTGTCTGTTTTCGCAATAGTCGCATAAATGCACCTTGTGACTGGCTACAAAGTTACAGTGTTGCAAACTATGGGGGGGAGAAGATTGAGGAAATGCTTCCTCAGTCTATAAATGGCCTCAACTTGAAGTGGTTATACCAGTGGCGTAACGAGCAGGGTCGCATAGGTAGCGTTTGTGACCAGGCCTTTGCGTTCTGCCACCTTGGGGGGGCCAAGACAGCAGAAAGTGACCCCGCTGCAGAACATGTGAAAGGGTCCCGCTGCAGCACACTGTTCCGACCCAAAAGTAATGCGACTTGCTTGTAATTTCCTTGACTCCTTGCGACTTTCTTGCAGTTTTCTTGCAACTTCCTTGGGACTTGCTTTTGCGACTTTTGCGATTTTACATTGCAGTCTATGGCACTCAAATTGCACCAAAGACGCAGACAAGTAGTGCTGAAACTTTTGGTTTTTTTTGTCGCATTTATTTCCTCACCCATTGAAATAAATGTGTTTTGACTTCTCAGGTGACTTTATGTGATGCAAGTTTCTGGGGGAACTGGTAAAAGAGAATATTGTGTACTGGATAAACTGGTGAAGGAGAATATTCTGTACTGGGGGAACTGGTGAAGGAAAGCATTCTGTACTGGGGGAACTGGTGAAGGAGAACAACCTATACTGGGGGAACTGGAGTAGGAGAACATTCTGTACTGGGGGAACTGGGGAAGGAGAACATTCTGTAGTGGAAGAACTGGTGAAGGAGATCATTCTGTACTGGGTGAACTGGTGAAGGAGAACAACCTATACTGGGGGAACTGGAGAAGGAGAACATTCTGTACTGGGGAAACTGGAGAAGGAGAACATTCTGTACTGGGGGAACTGGGGAAGGAGAACATTCTGTACTGGGGGAACTGGGGAAGGAGAACATTCTGTAGTGGAAGAACTGGTGAAGAAGAATATTCTGTACTGGGGGAACTGGTGAAGGAGATCATTCTGTACTGGGTGAACTGGTGAAGGAGAACAGCCTATACTGGGGGAACTGGAGAAGGAGAACATTCTGTACTGGGGGAACTGGAGTAGGAGAACATTCTGTACTGGGGGAACTGGAGTAGGAGAACATTCTGTACTGGGGAACTGGAGTAGGAGAACATTCTGTACTGGGGGAACTGGGGAAGGAGAACATTCTGTAGTGGAAGAACTGGTGAAGAAATATTCTGTACTGGGGGAACTGGTGAAGGAGAATATTCTGTACTAGGGAACTGGTGAAGGAGAATATTCTGTACTGGGGGAAATAAGGAAGGAGAACATTTTGTAGTGGAAGAACTGGTGAAGAAGAATATTCTGTACTGGGTGAACTGGTGAAGGAGAACATCCTATACTGGGGGAACTGGAGAAGGAGAACATTCTGTACTGGGGGAACTGGGGAAGAAAAATATTCTGTACTGAGGGAACTGGTAAAGGAGAATATTGTGTACTGGGGGAACTGGTGAAGGACAATATTATGTATTGGGGGAACTAGTGAATGGGAACATTCTGTACTGGGGAAGGAGAACATTCTGTACTGGGTGAACTGGTGATGGCGAACATCCTATCCTGGGGGAACTGGAGAAGGAGAACATTCTCTACTGGGGGGAACTGGTGAAGAAGAATATTCTGTACTGGGGGAACTGGTGAAGAAGAATATTCTGTACTGGGGGAACTGGTGAAGAAGAATATTCTGTACTGGGTGAACTGGTGAAGGAGAACATCCTATACTGGGGGAACTGGAGAAGGAGAACATTCTGTACTGGGGGAACTGGGGAAGAAAAATATTCTGTACTGAGGGAACTGGTAAAGGAGAATATTGTGTACTGGGGGAACTGGTGAAGGACAATATTATGTATTGGGGGAACTAGTGAATGGGAACATTCTGTACTGGGGAAGGAGAACATTCTGTACTGGGTGAACTGGTGATGGCGAACATCCTATCCTGGGGGAACTGGAGAAGGAGAACATTCTCTACTGGGGGGAACTGGTGAAGAAGAATATTCTGTACTGGGGGAACTGGTGAAGAAGAATATTCTGTACTGGGGGAACTGGTGAAGAAGAATATTCTGTACTGGGTGAACTGGTGAAGGAGAACATCCTATACTGGGGGAACTGGAGAAGGAGAACATTCTGTACTGGGGGAACTGGGGAAGAAAAATATTCTGTACTGAGGGAACTGGTAAAGGAGAATATTGTGTACTGGGGGAACTGGTGAAGGACAATATTATGTATTGGGGGAACTAGTGAATGGGAACATTCTGTACTGGGGAAGGAGAACATTCTGTACTGGGTGAACTGGTGATGGCGAACATCCTTTCCTGGGGGAACTGGAGAAGGAGAACATTCTCTACTGGGGGGAACTGGTGAAGAAGAATATTCTGTACTGGGGAACTGGTGAAGAAGAATATTCTGTACTGGGGGAACTGGTGAAGAAGAATATTCTGTACTGGGTGAACTGGTGAAGAAGAACATCCTATACTGGGGGAACTGGAGAAGGAGAACATTCTGTACTGGGGGAACTGGTGAAGGAGAAAATTCTGTACTATGTGAACTGGTGAAGGAGAACATTCTGTACTAGGGAACTGGTGAAGGAGAATATTCCGTACTGGGGGAACTGGTGAAGAAGAATATTCTGTACTGGGGGAACTGGTAAAGGAGAACATTCTGTACTATGTGAACTGGTAAAGGAGAACATTCTGTACTGG
Source organism: Lithobates clamitans (assembly GCA_037952925.1). Lineage (NCBI taxonomy): Eukaryota > Metazoa > Chordata > Amphibia > Anura > Ranidae > Lithobates > Lithobates clamitans. Next base: position 246,379 of record JBBGZY010002407.1, read on the forward strand.
GGGAACCGGTAAAGGAGAACATTCTGTACTGGGGGAACTGGAGAAGGAGAATATTCTGTACTGGGGGATCTGGTAAAGGAGAACATTCTGTACTGGGGGATCTGGTAAAGGAGAACATTCTGTACTGGGGGAACTGGTGAAGGAGAATATTCTGTACTGTGTGAATTGATGAAGTAGAACATTCTGTACCAAGTGAAGCCGTTTTTTCTACAGACAGAAATGGATTGAAATCATCCATCGTGAAGACGGCGCGGACTTGGGAATCATTTTGCGTCTTTAACCAATCCACTGGCATCGCCGTGTAACAATTAACCGACCCGTCTCAGCAGTTAAGTGCCTGCTAACGATGCAGGAGACATTAAAGATGCATTATCTAAACCTAAACCCTTCTTATCCACTAATGCTTCACCTGAACCCGCGCGTGTGCGCGCCCTTCCATGACTGGTAAATATCGCTGTTTCTCCATCTATCGGCCCGCGTGCCGCAGATCAATTATTTTGTAGGTCATTAATAAGTAAAACACGAATACTTCACTCAACCCACGTAATGCGGCTGGCTGAAAAATATACATCACAGCATCGCGTTTCCCCCTCCGGAGCGCAAAGACGACCGGAAAAAAAAAATTAAGGATGAGCAAGACAAAGAATGCGGGGAGATAAGAGGACCGCGACGATGAATAAAATATGACCCGAGTGGAATTCACGTGACTGCGCATTCACGTTTTACCAAAGGTAAAAAGAGCGCTTTGATGAAATCATCCCGCGATGCGCTCCCCTCGGCGGGTCGTCTTTTTTTTTTTTTTTTTTGCGAAAAAGGCAGCGCAGACAATCAAGAAAATAAATCAAGAAGTACGGACGCCGCGGATGGAAATGTACGGAGAGCTCAAAGGGACGGAACAAAGACATAACGAAGCCGATAGAAGGGACGTGCGCTGCGTGGCGGCCGTTTCGAAAATCAGCGTGTTAGCGACATTATTATAGGCGTCCGGCATTGAGGACGATTGCACGTGGATCGCCTTGAGACGGCGACCAAAACAGCACGCGTTGGAGCAATGTGTCCTGCGTACTGCCACCTGTACTAGCCAATCAGGTTTCCTCTTTCATTGCCCCGACCCGATGCAAACTAATGAAAGGTGAAATCTTACTGGCTGCTGAGAGTCACTGCAGTTTTAACCCTTTCACTGCACTTTAGACCCAATTCACAAAACTTCTTTTTAACCATATTACTTTTTTTTTTATTTAAAGTTAAAAGCAGATCTCCAGCTTTCTCTTTATTCTTTCACAATTGTAGCGGCTCCTCTCCTGCATTGAAACGGCCTACTCTGATTTCTCTGCACACTGTGAGATTCTCACTGTGTGCGTTAGAAGCTACGGCAAGTCAGATGAAGCCCCGCCCCATTTCCTGGCTCTACAGGGCTGCTGTTAGAAATCACGGGGCCCCATACAGCCTATCTGACCCCCCCCTTCCCCCTTCTCGGCCGAAAGTGACTGAGGACATAGATTTGTCAGTCCCTTTCTCTACAGCCTCAGCTGCACAGATGAATGAATAGGATGCACTCTGAGGCTTCCTGCTCTTTTACAAACTGAAGCATAGAAAACACAGTGTACTATGCTTCGATGAGGAATGCACACAGGAGTGATTGGTACTGATCGCTCACTGTGTTCATTCATGAAAGGAAGGGGCAAGTAAATAACCCCCCCTCATATGCCCGCAGCTGCTGCCGGCAGGAGAGGAGGGAAGCCGGGAGCGCTGCTGGGGCATGCTAGAACCAATCCCCTGCAGTGCAGCCATGGGGAGGGAGAGGAGGAGAAGCCGGCAGCACTGCAGTGGCAGATAGAAAATAAGACAGTACAGCCGGCCCTCCTCCTCAGCAGGTGTCTGGGGCCCCCCTTTTGAACTGATAGGGCCGGGCTGGCTGTACTGCCTTATCAGCGGCCCTGATCCTCTAGCCCTTTTCTCCCCAGCTTGACTCTCCTTGGCATTGCAATTAAGTTCAATCTGGAAGGCTCAGCATCACACGTGGGTGTTTTCCACATAAATACAGACCACCTCGGAAACGCCCACAACTCCAGGCTGACACCCACCTATCAAGGCATTTTGATATTTGCATAACTCCTCCCATTGCTTGCGTCAGAGCTGGAGGGCTCTTTAAAGGAGTACTGAGGCCGGGTGCTGGGATGTTTTCAGAAAGTTATGTACAGGCTCCTGCCGCCAGCCACGATCTGCCTGCATTGCATAGAGATTTACAGTGACCTAGTGATGACATCACAGGAACTAAAATAAGGTATACAGTGGAACCTTGGATTATTAGTATAATCCGTTCCAGGAGAATGCTTTTAATCGAAAGCACTCGCATATCAAAGCGAGTTTCCCCATAGAAGTCAATGGAAACAAAGATAATTCATTCCGCATTGACTTCTATTGCATGCAATACCGCATGTGGCCAGAGGTGGGGGGGGGGCGCCGGAGAGCCCTGGAAATATTCAGGGACAACTCGACTGAACTCGGAAAGGCTCGGAAACACTCGGGAGAAGGAGTATTTCCGAGTGATTCAGAGTATTTCCGAGTGTTTACGAGTATTTCCGAACCGTTCCAAGTGTCACCGGCGCCCCCCCCCGCACCTCTGGCCAAATGCGGTACTGCACACCCAATTAGCTTGAATTCTGCTTGTTTTGTGAGACAATGTGGGAAGCAGAAAGTAAAGCCCGACACATTTCGTCCCAGGTCTGGGGCGGCTTCTCCTCCCGGGCAATCCGGTCGCTTTTCTTCCTAGCCAATCCGGTCTTGGGACCTGCTTCCTGTCCTGATTGGCTGGGAGCTTGCCTAGTTCACAGAGTAAAAAAAGGAAGGGCAATGTGGGAAGCAGGAAGCCAAGCCCGACACGTTTCGTGCCAGGTCTTCGGCGGCTTCTCCTCCCGGGCAATCTGGTCGCTTCTCTTCCTAGCCAATCCGGTCTTAGGACCTGCTTCCTGTCCTGATGGGCTGGGAGCTTGCCTAGATCACAGAGTAAAAAAAGGAAGGGCAATGTGGGAAGCAGGAAGCCAAGCCCGACACGTTTCGTCCCAGGTCTTCGGCGGCTTCTCCTCCCGGGCAATCTGGCCGCTTCTCTTCCTAGCCAATCCGGTCTTAGGACCTGTCCTGATTGGCTGGGAGCTTGCCTAGGAAGACAATAGCAAATGTTGATTCCCTAATGTTACAAGTGGGTGGGCAGTGCTCTGCCCCCCCCCGACCCCCAACCTTTTTGAAGCCAATTAGAGCCTCAGGCTCTAATCATGTGCTTCAAAAAGGAAAAAAAACTTCATAGAAATCCATGCGTCCGGTGCCCCGCATGGAGATTAGGGGGGAGGGGTGGCGCCTCTGCACCCCTCAAGGACCGGCCGCCGCTGGGAATGACTGATACATGAGTTACTCAGTGTGCTGCTTCCAATCAGTGTGCTGCTTCTGCTAGAAACAGGGTGGGGAGAAGACCTGCAAGTGAATGTGAAATTGCAGCAAAGATTAGGCCACTCCCTCTTCTTTTAACCCCTTGGAGCTGGTGCTTCCCAGCCTCTTAGGATGTCAGGAGGCAGGTCGAGGTTTATAATCATGTGACCGGTCACATTATCGGAAAGCACCAGATCGCAAGTATCGATCGGGAGCTTCCTGTTAGCCACCTGTAACTGTCCCGGGAGCGCGCAGGGTGCACGCTCTCGGTTCTGTATTTACACTAATGAATGCAAATATGCGATCACTCGGTGCCAAGGCCCACCCGCCGAGAGGCCCGTATATTTGCATGTGGTCGGCGCCAAAGGGGTTAACCATGCATTTAGCTTTTTTTCGTCTGCAGCTCAGCTTCAAATCTCATTTGGGCTGAAAATAACTGTCATATTGCATCTGATTGAAAATAACTGTCACTTTTCCTGGAAATTAGGCTGCTTTTCCCCGGAGTGCCAGCTTTGTGAATTGAGCCTTTTGTGCCTTTCTACAGAATCCGAGGGCTTTGTATTGGCCGTGTGCGATATTCCAGGTCATGCAGCCAGCGTGGGCTCTCTGAGGCTTGTGTTTGGATATCACGCGGCGCGATGGAAGAGAAGAAATGTAGCATGTGAAATGTAACAAATGTTCTTACATGTTGTAATTCGCCAGCAAGATGTCAGATGAGCGGAGCTGGCAGATTACACAGCAAAAAAAAAAAAAAAATCTGCTTTGTGCAGAGCGAGCGGAACATTGGGGACACGCGGAGTGAAGCATACAGCTGTTCAGAGAACCATATACAGAGATAAAAGGAGCCGGCCTGAGCTCTGTCTACAGGGATCAGGGCTTAAAACAACACGGGGGGGGAAAAAAGAGCTGCATATGGAAAAGAAATGTCAGATGGTGGAGGAGGAAGCAGTGCTGGATCACTAATCTGGGTAAAAAATGACAGTGTGAGGTTCATTTACTAAAACCGGAGAGTGCAAAATCTGGTGCAGCTGTGGATGGGAGCCAATCAGCTTCTATCTTCAGCTTGTTCAATTAACCTTTGACAATATAACCTGGAAGCTGATTTTACACTCCTCAGTTTTAGTAAAATCAACCCCTATGTGTCTTGTCAGATGGTGGAGGAGGAAGCAGTGCTGGGTCAGTAAGCTGTATATGAGGCGATGAGGTGTGCCATGTGAAATTGTGGAGGAGGAAGCAGCGCTGGATCAGTAAGCTGTATATGAGGCGATGAAGTGTGCCATGTGAAATTGTGGAGGAGGAAGCAGCGCTGGGTCAGTAAGCTGTATATGAGGCGATGAGGTGTGCCATGTGAAATTGTGGAGGAGGAAGCAGCGCTGGATCAGTAAGCTGTATATGAGGCGATGAAGTGTGCCATGTAAAATTGTGGAGGAGGAAGCAGCGCTGGGTCAGTAAGCTGTATATGAGGCGATGAGGTGTGCCATGTGAAATTGTGGAGGAGGAAGCAGCGCTGGGTCAGTAAGCTGTATATGAGGCGATGAGGTGTGCCATGTGAAATTGTGGAGGAGGAAGCAGCGCTGGGTCAGTAAGCTGTATATGAGGCGATGAGGTGTGCCATGTGAAATTGTGGAGGAGGAAGCAGTGCTGGATTATTACGTTGCTTATGTTATATGTAAGGTGATAGTGCACATCTTATCACATCACATAGAGGAGCACTGGATTAGTGAGCTGTATAGTGGAGGAGGAAGCAGTGCTAGATCAGTAATCAATATATACGGTGACTTTGCGTGTAATGTCAGATAGTGGAGGAGGAAGCAGTACTGGATCAGTAATCAATACTCAAGGTAACAGTGCATGTAATGTGACACATAATTGTGAAGTGGAAGGAAAATGATAAATGGTTTTCCAAATTTTTTACAAATAAATATGTGAAAAGTGTGTGTGTGTGTGTGTGTGGGGGGGGGGGGGGGGGCATTTGTACTCAGCCCCCTTTACTCTGATACCCCTAACTAAAATCTACCCTGTTTCCCCGAAAATAAGACCTAGCGTGATTGTCGGTGATGGCTGCAATATAAGCCCTACCCCCCAAATAAGCCCTAGTTAAAGTCCTTGTAGGTCTTATTTTCAGGGTAGGGCTTATTTTCGGGGAAACAGGGTAGGGCTTATTTGGGGGGTAGGGCTTATATTGCAGCCATCAGTGACAATCACGCTAGGTCTTATTTTCGGGGGAAAAAGGGTAGTGGAACCAATTGCCTTTAGAAGTCACCTAATTAGAAAATAGAGTCCACCTGTGTGTAATTTAATCTCAGTATAAATACAGCTGTTTTGTGAAGCCCTCAGAGGTGTGTTAGAGAACCTTAGTTAACGGTGTTGGTGGCAGCATCATGTGGTGGGGATTCTTTTCTGCAGCAGGGACAGAGAAGCTGGTCAGAGTTGATGGGAAGATGGATGGAATACGGAAAGGCCCAATAAACTGAGGTGCGAACTTCAGAGAGGGAACACGAAGTCGGAGGTTGCGGGATGACAGCCAGACCCTGGCTGGAGTCTGTACCTATCATTAGCATGTTGCAAAGCCTCCTGGACTTGTGCCCAAGTGGAACGAAGACCACAGAGATGCTCCTCTAATGCAGGAATACTCTGCGGAGCAAATGAGTCAGGCAACATGGAAGGTTGGAAACCATAGTTCGCCATAAACGGGGACAATCGGGAAGCAGAATTCAAGGCACTATTGTGAGCAAACTTCGCCCACGGTAAGAGGTCTGACCAGTTGTTATGATGGCCAGAAATATAGCAATGTAGGACTTGCTCCAAGGACTGATTGGCTCGTTCTGCGGCCCCATTAGACTGTGGGACGCAGAGGAGAAAGCAAGCTGAATTCCCAACTGTGCACAAAAGGCTCCCCAGAACTGGGACACAATCTGACTACCACTGTCCGAGACAATCACCTTAGGTAGCTCATGTAAGCGAAAGATCCCCCTAGCAAAAATGGAAGTCAATTCCTTAGAAGTGGGCAACTTCTTAAGTGGAATACAATGAGACATTTTCAAGAACAGGTCAACCACCATAAGGATAACTGTGTTGCCCTGGGAGTTGGGTAACTCCACAATGAAATCCATATCCAGGGCCTCTCTCCATTGGGTATGGGTTGTAGGAGGCCCACTGGAAGGTGTCGTGGAATCTTACTCTGAGAACACACGGAACAGGCAGCTACGAAGGCAGTTACATCAGCACGTAGACTAGGCCACCAGAATTGTTGGGAAATGGCCCAAAAGAGTTGATTCTTCCCAGGGTGGCCAGCAGCCTTGGGAAAATGGTGAGTCTGGAGCACCGCAGTACGGAGACTCTCTGGGACAAAGCAGTGGTCACAAGGTTTCTCATGAGGAGCATGAACCTGAGCAGCAAGAATTTTGTCACCCAAAGGAGAAGTGAGACTGGTGCGAACTGTAGCCAGAATACGATCAGGAGGATTCACAGGAACCGGAACCAACTCCATCTTGGAACTGGAGGAAAATTGTTGTGACAAAGCATCAGCCCTTACATTCTTAGTACTGGGTAAAAATGAGACAATGTAATTGAAACTTGACAAGAAAAGAGACCATCGCACCCCTTCTGGGAGAGAGGTGTTTAGCCTCAGACAAGAATGTGAGATTCTTATGGTCAGTAAGAATGAGAACCGGCACAGTGGTACCTTCGAGGAGATGTCGCCATTCTTTCAGGGCTAAAATGATTGCTAACAGCTCTCTGTCACCAATCTCGTAATTGCACTCTGCAGGTGACAGTTTCTTGGAAAAGTAGCCACAAGGATGCATAGCGCTCTCAGAGGTAGGACGTTGAGACAGAAGGGCGCCAACTCCAGTCTCAGAAGCATCAACCTCAAGGAAAAAAGGTAACGTAGGATCAGGATGTGCCAACACAGGGGCAGAATCAAAGGCAGCCTTGAGACTCTCAAAGGCCTTAATGGACTCCGGAGATCAACACTGTGGATTACCCTCCTTTCTGGTCATGTCAGTCAGGGGCTTGACCAGAGACGAGAAGTTAGGAATAAACTTTCGATAATAGTTGGCAAAGCCAAGAAAATGCTGCAGAGGATGTAAACCCACGGGTCGAGGCCACTGTAGGACTGCTGAAAGTTTCTCTGGGTCCATCGAAAAACCAGCAGTGGAAATGACATAACCTAGGAATTTAACCTGTTCACGATGGAATTAGCACTTCTCCAATTTACAATAGAGATTGTTCTCTCTTAGTTTCTGAAGCACATGACAAACATCTGTGTGGTGGCTCTCCAGGGACTTGAAAAATATGAGGATATCATCGAAATAAACCACCACAAATTCCTGGATAGGCATTCTTAATCGTGAAACAATTGAGATCTCTATAATCAATACAAGGTCTCAGTTCACCACTCTTCTTCTTCACAAAGAAGAACCCCACACCAGCAGGAGACGAGGATTTGCGGATGAAACCTCGAGAAAGTGCATCTGCAAAAGGCTCCTCCATGGCCTTATCCTCCAAGACCGACAAAGGGTAAACCCGGCCACGAGGGGTTATGGCACCAGGTTGAAGGTCAATTGCGCAATCATACAACCAGGGTGGAGGCAAACTACCGGTTTGACCTTTGTCAAAGACATCGCTAAAATTGCGGTACTCTTCCAGCAGGGAGGAGAGAGAAGAAGTGTACAGGACCTTGGCTGCCTTCTGGAAGCATGTCTCACTGCATTGTGGCGACCAGGAGAGAACCTCAGTATGGATCCAATCAAAAGAGGGATTGTGCATCTGTAACCAAGGATAACCAATAACCAGTGGAAACTTAGGTGAGGAAAGAACTTGGAATTGGATTATCTCATGGTGAAGAGCCCCTAGGGCCATAAACAACGGAACCGTCTCATGAGTCACATGGGCAGGCTGTAGAGGTCTCCTGTAAAGAGCCTCAATGGCAAGTGGAGTGTCACGCAGCTGCAGCGGAATCGAGTGCTTCGATACAAAGGCAGCATCAATGAACAAGCCTGCAGCCCCAGAGTCGATTAGCGCCTGTATCTCAATGGACAACTCAGCCCAAGAAAGGGTAACCAAAACCAGGGGCTTATCCTTCTGGATAACTGGGGACGAAACAACGCCACCTAAGGTCTGTCCGTGACAGAACTTCAGGGTTCGAGCGTTCTCTGGACGGGTAGGACAAGACTTCAAAAAACGAGCTGCCTGGCC
>JBBGZY010002407.1:260000-264205 GCA_037952925.1 Lithobates clamitans
AGGAAGGAAGGAAGGAAGGAAGGAAGGAAGGAAGGAAGGAAGGAGAGAGGGCAGGAAGGAAGGAAAGAGAGAGCAGGAAGGAAGGAGAGAGGGCAGGAAGGAAGGAATGAAGGAGAGAGGGCAGGAGGGAAAGAAGGAGAGAGAAGGCAGGAGGGAATGAAGGAGAGAGGGAAGGAAGGAGAGAGAGGGCAAGAGGGAAGGAAGGAGAGAGGGCAAGAGGGAAGGAAGGAGAGAGAAGGCAGGAGGGAAGGAAGGAGAGAGGGAAGGAAGGAAGGAGAGAGGGCAGGAAGATAGGAAGGAGAGAGGGCAGGAGGGAAGAAGGAAAGAGAGAGCAGGAAGGAAGGAAGGAAGGAAGGAAGGAAGGAAGGAAGGAAGGAAGGAAGGAAGGAAGGAAGGAAGGAAGGAAGGAAGGAAGGAAGGAGAGAGGTCAGGAGGGAAAGGAGAGAGAGAGCAGGAAGGAAGGAAGGAAGGAAGGAGAGAGGTCAGGAGGGAAAGGAGAGAGAGAGCAGAAGGAAGGAAGGAAAGAAGGAAGGAAGGAAGGAGAGAGGGCAGGAAGGAGGGAAGGAAGGAAGGAGAGAGAGCAGGAAGGAAGAAAGGAAGGAGAGAGAGCAGGAAGGAAGAAACGAAGGAATGAGAGAGGGGAGTAAGAAGGTAGAAGGGCTGGAAGATTGAGTATGTGTAAAGAGAGGTGAAGGTAAACACACGTCTGTGAAGGTGGGTTGGAGGGGAGGGGGGAGCATTAGATTGTAAGCTCTGTTGCAAGGTGGAACTTTATAGTTTGATATGGTCCTGAAATCTATGACAAAAACTGTTGGTACTCTAAACATGTAATATAAAATAAATGCAGACACCTCGTACCTCTCCCGTGACCCCTTTCCCCCAATCTACAATATTTCACATTGAAAAAAAAACAAAAAACTGAAGGCATTATTTCCTCCTATGTCTGGAGGAGCAAACAGAGATTCTCTATGTTATTGTTCTTTCAGCTGAACATTATGTAACTATCAGATCTCGGTGAGAAACCCATCATACATGTCTATGATTTAGGGTTTTGTATTTTGTGCTCTTAATATAACCATAAAAAAACCCATTATGGAAGAAAATCTCATCTCTAGATTTACATATTTCAAAGGGACAATCTGATGTAAACCCCCCCCCCTCCCCCCGTCGGTGTATTACAGTATTTACAGTGACATTAAAGTGACTTTTCTAATGTAAGCAGGACGATTTATTAAAGAAGAACGTTCACTAAGCCTGATTCACCCCTATGCAGGTTGTAGTTTGCATTTTTCAATACATGCTTTTCATATATTGAAGTCTGTGGAACAAAAACCAGAAGAAAAAAAAACACGTTAAATGGACTGTAGTGTGTTTCTGCAAAACTGGAAACACACAAAAAAATGCATACAGTCAGGTCCATAAATATTGGGACATCGACACAATTCTAATCTTTTTGGCTCCATACACCACCACAATGGATTTGAAATGAAACAAACAAGATGTGCTTTAACTGCAGACTTTCAGCTTTAATTTGAGGGTATTTACTTCCAAAACAGGTGAACGGTGTAGGAATTACAACAGATTGTATATGTGCCTCCTACTTTTTAAGGGACCAAAAGTAATGGGACAATTGGCTGCTCAGCTGTTCCATGGCCAGGTGTGTTATTCCCTCATTATCCCATTTACAAGGAGCAGATAAAAGGTCCAGAGTTAATTTCAAGTGTGCTATTTGCATTTGGAATCTGTTGCTGTCAACTCTCAATATGAGACCCAAAGAGCTGTCACTATCAGTGAAGCAAGCATCATTAGGCTGAAAAAACAAAACAAACCCATCAGAGAGATAGCAAAAACATTAGGTGTGGCCAAATCAACTGTTTGGAACATCTTTAAAAAGAAAGAACACACCAGTGATCTCAGCAACACCAAAAGACCTGGAAGACCACGGAAAACAACTGTGGTGGATGACCGAAGAATTCTTTCCCTGGGGAAGAAAACATCCTTCACAACAGATGGCCAGATCAAGGACACTCTCCAGGAGGTAGGTGTATGTGTGTCAAAGTCAACAATCAAGAGAAGACTTCACCAGAGTGAATACAGAGGGTTCACCACAAGATGTAAACCATTGATGAGCCTCAAACACAGCAAGGCCAGATTATAGTTTGCCAAACAACATCTAAAAAAGCCTTCACAGTTCTGGAACAACATCCTATGGACAGATGAGACAAGATCAACTTGTACCAGAGTGATGGGAAGAGAAGAGTATGGAGAAGGAAAGGAACTGCTCATGATCCAAAGCATGCCACCTCATCAGTGAAGCATGGTGGTGGTAGTGTCATGGCGTGGGCATGTATGGCTGCCAATGGAACTGGTTCTCTTGTATTTATTGATGATGTGACTGCTGACAAAAGCAGCAGGATGAATTCTGAAGTGTTTCGGGCAATATTATCTGCTCATATTCCGCAAAATGCTTCAGAACTCATTGGACGGCGCTTCACAGTGAAGATGGACAATGACCCGAAGCATAGTGTGAAAGCAACCAAAGAGTTTTTAGAGGAAAGAAGTGGAATGTTATGCAAAGTCCAAGTCAATCACCTGACCTGAATCCGATTGAGCATGCATTTCACTTGCTGAAGACAAAACTGAAGGGAAAATGCCCCAAGAACAAGCAGGAACTGAAGACAGTTGCAGTAGAGCCTGGCAGAGCATCACCAGGGATGAAACCCAACTTCTGGTGATGTCTATGTGTTCCAGACTTCAGGCTGTAATTGACTGCAAAGGATTTGCAACCAAGTATTAAAAAGTGAAAGTTTGATGGATGATTGTTAATCTGTCCCATTACTTTTGGTCCCTTAAAAAGTGGGAGGCACATATACAAACTGTTGTAATTCCTACACCGTTCACCTGATTTGGATGTCAATACCCTCAAATTAAAAGCTGAACGTCTGCAGTTAAAGCACATCTTGTTCGTTCATTTCAAATCCATTGTGGAGGTGTATAGAGCCAAAAAAGATTAGAATTGTGTCGATGTCCCAATATTTTTTGGACCTGACTGTAGGTGTGAACCAGGCCTTAGACCAGTAGATGATTTTGCTTTGTGAACTATCTCTTCTCTGTTTCCTTTAGTAAATCCTCCGACAGCCTTCCAGCGCCCCCCCCCCAACACCACCCCCGCCCCAGCTCCCCCCCCCCCCCCCCCCGAGTCCAGGACAATGATGTGTGTGATTTGGGTTGAATAGTGAGATGTCGGTTATTCATTATGATTAATATTGGGATCTGATAACAAAGTAACCTGTTCTATTATTGTGCCCGGAGGATGACGGGACATGGACTGTATCACTTACACTGTCCCCTCTCCCTGCAGGCGGGCAATGCCGTTTGGATGTGTGACGTTAGGTGACAAAAAGGATTACAATCAACCCACAGAAGTCAGCGACAAATATGACTTGGGCCAGCTCATCAAGACGTGAGTATGAAACAGAAATGACAAAATGCCCACTCACCGCTACCACATAGTACAACCCACTTTAAAGGGTAACTCCACTTTCGTGGGAAAAAAAAAAAATAGCAAATTAAGAAAAAATAATATATTGTTTTCAATTATTTTTTTATTGATTTTTTTAAAACGTAAACAGGCATAGTACATAACAGTCAAGAGGAGTCTCATAATACAGAAATACAAGTATATACATTACACAACATTAAAAAAAAAATACATGATACATAACACATAACATTCCTGATGTATATAAATCATACAGTATTGCATTTCCTATAGATGAACATATCATTCTTGTACTGAAGTTCCCTATTCCTTATATTTAACTTTCACAGGGGTGGAAATAAACATTTTTTTCTTTTCTTTTTCTTTTTTTTTTAATAATAATACCCCTTGACGTGACTCTCCCACATCCCACTTATAAAATTCCAATCTTATTATCCTTGGGCTCTAATTGACTAATTAAATTTGAAATTTAACGGAAAAAAAAAATATATATTGTATACAATTGCGATACAAGTCATATTGTAATTAAATGCTATTAAAAAATGACCTTTCCTTTTCAATCTACAGCTCTATCATTTTCTGAAAATGCAATATGGCCACCTGGAGGTGTCTGTATACAGAATGTATACGAAGAGCACCCCCTCCCCCCCCCAGGCATGTGGACGGTAGAATATAATCAGCCTGCACCGAGGCCGCAGGCTCT